>CAUYQG010000801.1:0-15122 GCA_963574415.1 Tarsius wallacei
ACGTGCCTGTAATTCTGGCTACTCAGAAGGCTGAGGCAGAAGGATCATCGGAGCCCAGCGGGTCGAGGCTGCAGTGGCCAGAGCGGCCACTGCACTCCAGTCTGGGTGACAGAGTGAGACTCCAACTCAAAAAAAAAAAAAGAGTAGGCAAAGAACATGAACAGACACTTCTCAAAAGATGATATGTAAGCAGGCAATAGACATATGATACAACAATATCAGTACGTGAAAATCACTTGTATTTCTGTATACCAGCAACAAGCAAGTAGAAATTAAAATTTTAATTAAAAAATATTATTTATAATACCACCAAAACTACATAACACTGCTGAAACAGAGTAAAGAAAACATAGATAAATGGTGAGTTACAGCACTGTTCATGGATTGGAAGGCACATACTGTTAAAATGGCAATTCTCCCCTAAACAGTCTATATCCTATCCAGTCAAAATCCTAGAAGACTTTTCTGCAGACAGTGACAGGTAGATCTTAAAATTCATATGAAAATGCAAAAAGACCCAGAGTAGTCTAAACAACTATCTGATCTCAAGACTTATCACACAGTCGCAGTAATCAAGACAAGAGAGGCAAATTGATCAGTGGAACAGAATAGGGTCCAAAAATAGATACATTTGACAAATATTTAAATGACTGATTTTTGACAAATGTGTGACCATTCAGTGTAGAAAGGATAGACTTTTCAGCAATGGTGCTGGAACAACTGGCTATATATTTGAAAAAGCTGAGCTTCGATCCATACCTTGCATCACACAGAGAATAAATGTTTAAAGCAATGGATATGGTAATTATCCCAACTGGATCATTATACTATATATACAGGCATTGAAACCTCACATATGTACAATTATTATGTGTCAACTATTGTAAAATAATCCAAAACAGATCATGGACCCAAAAGTAAAACTTTATAAACTTCTACAAGAAAACATAGGCGAAAATATTTTTTACTTTAGGTTAGGCAAAGATTTTTTAGATTTAACATAAAAGCAAGATCCATTTATTTTAAAGTTGATAAATTAAATTTCATCAAACCTTAAAGCTTCAGTTTTTTTAAAGACGCTGTTAGGAGAATAAGAAGAAAGTCACAAATTATATATAAGAATACTCAAAAAATGAATAATGAGAAAACAACCATTTTTTTTTCATGAGCAGTCACCTCACCAAAGAAAATATGCAAATAGTAACAAGCACATAAAGGATGCTAAACATCATTACTCAGTTGGGAAATGCAAATTAAAATTGCTAGATAAAACGGCTAACAATACCATGTGTTAGTGAGGATGCAGAGGAACTAGAATTCTCATACACTGCTTGTGGGAACATAAAATGGTATCACTCTTTGGAAAACACTGTCTCTACAACTACCATATAATCCAGCCATTCCACTCCTAGCCTGTTAATCCAAGAGAAAAGAAAAAAAAGTATACATGCGTACAAAGACCTGAACACAAGTGTTCATACTAGCTTTATTTGTATAAATAAATACATACAGCCCAAACCCAAGTGTCCATCAACAGGTGAACAGATACACAGATCATGAAATGGAATATTATTCAGCAGTAAAATGGGATGAACTAATGATATACACAATGTATATGAATCTCACAATAATTATTCTGAGTGAAAGAAGCCAGACAAAAATAAGTCTACTCTATACTCTTAATACAAAACTCTAGAAAATATAAAGTAATCTATAGAGGCAGAAAGCCCTTCCTCACCTGGGGAAGTGGGTAGACAGAAAGGGGTGGGAGGCAGACATTTCCAAGGGGCACAAGAAGACATTTGGTGGTGATAAATGTGTTCATTATCTCAATTGTGGTGATAGTTTCACGGATATATACTAGATATGTCCAAACTTAACAAATTGTACACTTTAAATATGTGCAGTTTATTGTAGGTCAATTACATCTCAAAAAAAGCTGTTAAAAAATAATAAACTGAGATTGCCTATTTGAGGTTGCCTTTTTATCAACCTAAACTTTGGCCTCATTGCAAAAATTTTCTTGAACAGCATTTAGGAACAGAATGACATTGTTAAGCCTAATGCTCTGTGAAATAGTCTAAACTAATTGTTTCAAAGGCCTGTGGCAGCAGTTTTCTGAGATTATATCAGAGAACACTTTTTTCTTTATGTAAACATAAGCTAACGCTGCCACTGGATACTAAACAATGCTTTTACTGCAGTTGTATCCACCATGTTCATGCCAATAGCTGAATGTGTTATTTCACTTTAACGGGACTGAGAACAATGACCTGAGCTCCCTGTATCATGCTTGTTGCTATACAATGTGGCTTCTGCAGGAAGTTGTTCGAGGGAGAGGGATGATTTGAATCATTGGTGGAATGGGTAGTGTATGTGAATATATAAATACACTCATGTGTGAGAAAATTGAGAGACAGAGAATGAAGGAGAGGAACATATAAAAGGACCCTGGATCAAGTATCAATAGATGTGTTTCCCCTTTTGGAACATAGAAAAAACACTTCCCTACAGAAATAATGTGCGGTCAGTTGCTTGGCTTCTAAATAGCTGCCCTCCCTCCTACGTCTTCTAGTCCCACTCTCAGGAATTCACAGAGTTCACAAGTCAATTCTTTAGCTTTTGCTTATGGAACAAGTACTCACAAACACAGAGATACACACACATACTTGTGTACTTAAACCCAAATCCCTCCAACAACAGTGCAAATGTTTCCTTTTATTTGCTTCTTAGCAGAAGTTATCAGAAATCTGTATTACTGTGAAGGCCTCTCTTCTTCACACTCAATAATTCCAACTCACATTGGGTTTCTTTTCACTAAATCACTCTTTCCTAATTTTAGTCATACCAGTGATAACTTGGATTTGAGTAAAACAATGGAGGTGCTCCATCATTATTATTTATCTACTATTGTTTAAAGGAATTCATTTCTTTTATATATTAATTTTTTAATATTCCTTCACTTATTTAAATAGGAAGCCAATATTCCTTGGTAAAGGTAGAAAGTAAATCAAGGAAAGAAATACATACAATGACTGCTAAATCTGTGAATAAATGCCTACAGAATTTCCTTCAGAAGCCTCTGGGTCTATGTCAATTCTCTCTTTGGGGCTGTTGTGTCTTAGTTGGTTAAGACACCACTAGCATTTGCTGATAATCTCTTTCTGACAAATGGATACTTTCTTCTTGACTAATGAGTGGGACTGAACGAGAGATAGAAAGGAAATAACTGGTCATGTGTGTTGTATGTACCACCTGAAATCTTCTCGAGCCATGAAGTTCCTGCCCTCTGAGATCTCACTGAGAGACTGTCTCCCAAGCCTTGATGCTAGTATGCATTCACAGTTCACAGAAAAGGCTGACCTATTCTGAAGACTTGCGAGCAAGTAGCAGCCCCCTCCCCCGCCTCCCCCCCCGCCCCCCACCGCCAGCCCTTATGGCACCTTTGTGCAAATTATAAAAAGGTGTCCACTCTGGGCAGAAGAGCTTTTCTGTGTGCAAGGCTTGCAGGGAGGACGGTGCCTGTGTGAGTATTTGAAAAGGCTTCCCATTCTCAGACCCATACAGCCTTCTGCCAGGCAGCCACATGAGGTGGGTTTTGGCCCCACTTACGCCCTTGGCTTGGTGCCCTTGTGCAGTGAACAATGGGCTCAACTATACATGACAGTTTGCCAAGCATTACCTAAGCCTCAGCGTTCTCACTCATTACTATAAATTCGTAATTCAATGGCTGACTTTTTAAAGCTACCTGCGGTGTCCTCCACCGCACTATTACACCCCAATTCCTTTTTATTTCCAGGCTTTGGGGTCTGCAGTCACTCAATAGTACTTCCACAGGGATGCAGAAGGGGACTCTATTGGGAAAAGGAAAGCATTAGCATTTCCCTTGAGGGTTCCAGATGGCCTCTGGTTTTTGGCTCATTCCTGCTGGCCCTGTCACCCGCTACAATCAAGGCTGACTATGGAGGAGAAACACCCCTTCGTGGAGACGCTCCCTTCAACTGTGCTGATCTCGAATAGCTGAGTAATTAGCCAAATTTGGAGGTATGCCTCTTTTGCCAACGGCAAACACTAATGAACATCAAGTCAAGGTAAATTATTGAAAGCAGCAGAACTGACAACAAGAGGGTCTATTGTTTAAGAAAATGTGTTCTGACTGTCTGAAGACACAGCTCTGCCCTGCAAGATTAGAACAACAACAAGGGTTGGTTCAAGCAACAAGAGTGTGGATTAAAAATGCCATAGAGAGCTCAGCAGCGAGAAAGGTCAGGTTAGTATCAAGACAGGAAGCAGATTTTTGTTTTGTTTCTTACAATCTGAATTCTGGGTCACTCATAGCTCAGCCTGCAAGGTAATGTTAAAAAGAGGATTCTAGGCCGGGCATGATGGCTCACACCTGTAATCCCAGGATTTTAGGAGGCTGAGGCAGGCAGATTGCTTAAGCCCAGGAGTTTGAGACCAGCCTGGACAACGTAGGGAAATCCCATCTCTACATGAAATTTTAAAAAAAAATACCTAGGACTGGCAACGTACATCTACAGTCCCAGCTACTCAGGATGCTGAGGTGGAAGGATTGTCTGAGCCCAGGAGGTTCAACCTGGGTGACAGAGTGAGACCCTGGCTCAAAAACAAAACAAAAAAAAGAGGATTCTAAAACATAAGCTCCAAGATGAATTCACTTAGCCTTTTACAATAGCTTACATAAAGCCACCACCTTAAAAAGTCCATATAAATAAGACACTTGGTTCATAAAGCCCTGTTGGAGTTGGAGGGAGTAATGAGGAGGAACTAAACTTGTTCAAGCACAGGATACATGGAGCAGTTTGCTCTCTCTGAAGGTAAATCTCCCAAAAGGTCCTCTAGCTCAGTCCTAGGACACACTAGCCATTGGTGACAGGGCAGAGGGATCTAGAGGATAAAAGCAAAGGTTCCCTATACCCAACCCCTACAGAAACAGCCAGTGCCCCACCCCCAGCAGCAGATTACCCCATCTGCCTCCAGCCCTGGCCTTTTTTCTGCCAAGGCAGAGGATACCAACCTGAGACCTGCTTTTAGAAAGTCCACAGAGCAAGGCCAGTCACAGTGGCTCACATCTGTGATCCCAGCACGTTGGGAGGCAGAGGTGGGAGTATTGCTTGAGCCCCAGAGATCGAGATCGGTCTGGGCAACATAGTGAGACCTCGTCTCTACAAAAAAATAAGAATAAAAATAAATTAGCCCAGTGTGGTGGCACACATCTGTAGTCCCAGCTACTCGAGATGCTAAGGTGAAAAGATTGCCTAAGGCCAGGAGGTATAGGCTGCCATGAGCTGTGATTTTCATGATCATGCCACTGCATTCCAGCCTGGGTAACAGAGTGAGAACTTGACTCAAAAAAAAGAAAAAAAAAGAATCCAAAGAGCTGCTTTTGAATACTACATTTTTGAAAGAAAGAAGGAGAAAAAATAATTCATCTAAACCAAAAGTGGCAAACTGGCATTGGCTTTATGAGTCAATGCCACCTGATGACTGCTTTGAACACAGAGTTGAGAAGGATTCTGGGGTCACACATGGGACTAAAGGAAACGGGGTTATGTTGGATGATAACTTGAAAATACCATATGACTTAGTTTAGACTATCATGCACCCTGCCACAGCCCATCCCTCCCCAGCAGGCCCCTGGCAGATAAGAATAATCAATCTTTTCCTAACAGGAGGTAAGCTTGTATAAATGATTCTCTTTAGAACAAAAACGTGAAATTGAACATAATGAGGACAAACTGCTCATTCAGAGCAACAGCACTGAAGCAATGATGAGACCACTTGGGCTGCAGGGAACAACTCTGTGATCTCTGCATGATCCTAGGAAATACCTCCTAACCAGAGCCCCTGGCCACCTAGTTATTAACTATCACACTGCTAGCCAGGCATGGAGGCTCACACTTATAATCCCAGCACTTTGGGAGGTCAAGGCAGGAGGGTTGCTTGAGCCTAGGATTTCAATAGCGGCCTAACCAACATAGTGAGACCTCGTCTCTACAAAAAAATAAAAAAATTAACCTGGCGTGGTGCTGTGTGCCTGTAGTGTCAGCTATTTGAGAGGCTAAAGCAAAAGAATCACCAGAGCCCAGGAGGTCAAGGCTGCAGTGAGCCATACTCATGCCACTGAACTCCAGCCTGGGCAACAGAGTGAGATGCCAACTCAAAAAAATAATAAAATAAGTAGGCAAATATCACCCTGCCGTGCAAGTAAGCTTATGAGTGGTCTACATCTAATGCTAAATAACCAGGTATGGTCCTACCTTAAGGGCTAGTTCATTTTTCTGTTTGGGGGCAAATAAACTTGTAAAATTCTCTGGGTTTAAGACTTGTATTCATGAAGATTAGCCCACATTCAATCCTAGACTAGATATTGCACCACTGCCATGCCCAGAGCTTTTGAGAACTCTGGGAGGCCAAAAATGGGCCTGGCTACCTCCTGGGCATCAGGACTGACTTCATTACAGAGAGAATGTGGTATTCGGCAGTCCTAGAGTTCTACTGGCTTTCAAACTTGTGGGAGGTGACGGCGGGGGTGGCGCCAGTGAATCTTAGAACATAAATTGCCTCCTGCTGGCCCTGGCGTGGGTTATTAGGCAGTTTAGAGACCCAGTCTGGTCTCTGGAGGAATAGAGTAAGAGAAGTACTTGTGCCCCTCCCTGAAGGGAATTACCTGCCCTCCCTAGTCCACAACAGCAAAGCTTGATTTTTTCATAGACCTCACTAAGAATGGGCAGTAGACCTTCAAAATCTCAGCTCATAATCAGTTGTATATGGAGGGTGTTAATGGTCATTGGACATCAGGAAATATTTACTTAGGCAATTGTTTTGGCAGCTGGTGAGGAATTCAGGAAGCATTCTAAGCCACTGATCATTGCTGTGACAGTTCAATATGTGAGAAAGGCATTTGGGAGCCTTGTAAAAGTGCAGGACATGGCAGTGCATCAAAGTGCCGTCATCATGCATTTGTCTTAAACTTTCCACTGTAAGGTAGGATGATTTTTAAAAAAAAGAAATACACACATACATACATGCATATATAAAACAAAGTTCCAATGTACTCATACAGTAGAGAAGTTTACAGAAGTAACAAGAAATCAAACCCATTTTTAAAAATTTCCTTGTTCATATTCTATATATAACTCACACAAGGAAAACATATTTCAACAACATGGAACAAAATCAGTCTAGAATGTAAAAGTTAGGGAAAATTCAGAAAATTTAAGTCTCAGGGATTCAAAATGGAACTCAGAATGCATAAACATAGGCACTTAGTCACAAACGTGTGCTGAAATCATTCAGGGAGAGCCCAGGGGCTGGGTCTATTAACTACTAGGATTTTCACCTCCAAAAGTGAACAAAAGGCAAAGTTAGAAGTGATTGTTCACAATTTTTTTTTTTTTTTGAGTTGGAGTCTCACTCTGTCACCGAGGCTGGAGTGCAGTGGCACACTCACAGCCACCCCAGCGTCGACCTGCTGGGCTCCGGCAAGCCTTCCACCACAGCCTTCCAAGTAGCCAGAACTACAGGCGCACGCTACCACACCCAGCTAATTTTTTTTGTTTATTGTGGAGACGAGGTCTCGCCAAGTTGCCGGGGCTGGTCTCAAACCCGCAGGATCAGGCAATCCACTCACCTCAGCCTTCCAAAGGGCTGGGATTACAGGCTGAGCCACCAAGCCCTGCCACTAGTCACAATTTTTATTTGCAAGATCTTTAAAAGATACTGCCCCAAAGTAATCAAAAATGTAGTAGTCAACTCAATGTTTTTTTTTAATTATACTATTTTCTGTTTCCTCGTGAAATAAACCTTGTATCTGTGCATTAAAAATCATTTGAATACATGATAAAATGACCAAACACCCCAAGAAAACTGCTGTTTAGGTTCAAGCACACATCTACTTATCAGTGCTGGATCAACAGTCATTGACTTTTCCCAATGATAAAGCAATCTAATTTATTTAAGATGCTTTTTCATTACCTACTCTATAACTGTAGAAATCTCTGATAATATCAAATCCAAAATCTCCGCCTTCTTTTTTTTTACAATTATTCCCAATTCTATCTACTCTACCTTCTGAAAGAAGCTACAAGAATCCTAGACCAGATGAACTTGTCCCAGCTCTGGGGATGACAGGCTTAACTACAGCCCCGCTGAGAGTGTTAGAGCCTGGCAGTTTCCAATGGATGTGACTCTCTGAGTTGCCAATTTAGCAAACAAAAATACAGCATCTCAGTCAAATCTGAATTTCAAATAAACAACACATAATTTTTTAGTTGTTGTTTACTGAAATTCAAGTTTAACTGGGTGTTCCGTTGTTTTTCTTACTTCCCTCTACTATGTGTTCCCATGTATGTACAAAAAAGGACATTCCTTCCTAACATCCTGTTGAGAAGACTGTAATGTAAGTAGATATAAAGTTGAAGAACATCGCCCTCATCTGCACCTCGCCTTTGAAGGTCTCATACTTTAAGGACTTTCAAAGTGTCTGTCTGCACTACCAGTAGGAAAGGCTTTCTTTCAGAGGGAGGGAATGCAGTGGCGCATGATGCCCTGGGAGCAGTGTGCCTATGAGTCTTTCAGGATCCACTTCTCTAGGAATGCACAGTTCCCCTGGCACTTAATTAAAAATAATACTCATAGTGTGCTGCTATTTTTGAACACCTGTCTACTATTTGCCAGAAACTGAAATTGGCAAGCATCCTTGGACACCTCCCATCAAGAATGGAGATTTAGTTCCATACTTTGAGAACTGGCTCAAATATACTCCTATAAAAACAACTGGAGTTTCAAAGGTTCCATTCACACTTTTTAAAAAATCGTTTTCTTTGGGCCAGAAGAAAGCAGCTGATCTTTCTTTTTCTTTATTCTTGAGCTCTGAAACATTCCATGTGTTCCCTTCTGCTCTGGATGGTATGTTTACCTACCCCAACCTCCGTCAGCAACTTGCTATCTTTTCCCATCTGCAGCAAGTAAGCTTAGGAAAAAAACAACTAAGAAGAAAAAAATCAACCGCCCAGGGATACTGAGAGGTTTAATTATTGCCTGGAAAGAAAACACCCTTTCACAGCATCTTTAAGACTGATTTTCATAATTACTTACTGATTGAAGCTGGGACTTGCAACAGAGTAAACTCATTTCCATATTAATATTAAGTAATGATTAATGCAGCTCAGGACCCAAGTTCAGGATATGGAAACATGGACTAAGCGGAAACTAAAGAAATTTAACCCATAGGAATATATTTGCTACTTGTCTCTATTCAATAACCAGCATTCAATACATTTACATTTGCGTGATGATAACTCACAAGGAGGAAGTTCGGGCAGTTACCAAGCGCCACAACAAACACAAGAGCTCCTCAGACTTGCTGACTTTCTACCTCCATTTCTCGATCTCCCCTGTCTCTCCCCTTCTTGTTCTAGTGCTGGTTTTTGCACATTCTCTATCTGTCCCTTTGTCTCTTTCTCTCTCTAGGTCTGTCTCTTTTTCTGCTTGTCTGTGTGCCACTCTCACTCTTTTTTTCTCTGTCTGTTTGTATGTGCCTGTCTCTCTATCTATGTACCTCTGTCTGTGTCTGTCTCTCTCTATGTGCCTCTCTCTGTCTCTGTGTGTCTCTGTGTGTGTCC
Organism: Tarsius wallacei; assembly: GCA_963574415.1. Lineage (NCBI taxonomy): Eukaryota > Metazoa > Chordata > Mammalia > Primates > Tarsiidae > Tarsius > Tarsius wallacei. The sequence goes on from CAUYQG010000801.1 coordinate 9,648, forward strand.
TGTCTCTGTCTGTGTGTGTGTGTCTCATCTCCCTCTCTCTGTCTCCTGCCTCTCTCTCTAGTCTGTCTCTCTCTCTCTCTCCTCTGACACCCTCCCTTGATCACTCTTCCTTACCCTCTCACATCAGCTTGCCCTCTCTCCCTTCCACTTACTTGAGATCTCTTGCTCCATTCTGTGCTCTCTCACATGGCCCCATTTATGGTTTGCTTTCATCCCCTCTCTCCCACCCCACAGACTCCAATGGCTTCAACACCAAACACAGAGCGATAATTAACCAGAGTAGCTAAGAGTAAATAATTTTTATTGTTCGATCCAAGTGTATGCAAATCACTAAGCACTGCTGTGCTTAACCAAACTCCTATTTGGGGGGAAAAAAACCCAGCTAGACACATACTAATTTTCACTACAATAATTAAATGTCTACCACTGTATTTATCTGAGAGCCTGGAGTCACATTTCACTGCATACTACCCTTTTTAAAAAAGAGAAGTGTCCTTTCAACTTTTGCCTTTATCAAATATAGTTTACAGGCCATAATCTTCTAAAACACAAATTCTTAAACATTAAAAAAAAAATCATACGACAAGCCAGAGTAATACTATAATAATTTCTTATTGTCTTGATAGTTATTTTTGAAGTTGCTACATGATACATGCTTCTTCCTCCTTAAAAGTTCCCTGATAAGTGGCAAAGCAATGCCAACCCAACAAAGCCACCACAATATGGTGGTAATTTTAAGGTCCCTCATCACAAACAAGCAATAATAAGTTACTCTATCTATTGACAAGGATTAGAAGTGAAATTGGGGGATACTAACGGTGGCTAATATTTTCTGTAAATAGTTTTAAATATATTTAAAGTGAAATCTATTTTTTGTTTATTCTTCTTCACAAAGAATCTGTCTGAGAGCCAATGCATGACATTTTGGGCTGCATCTGTTCACTATCTGGGCAGGACTGGGTCTCTTTGCTCCCTCCTTCGACATGTGTATCCTAACATCCCATTTTTTTCACTGCCCATGGCTGTTACAATTTGTGGTTTTCTCCTAGAATTTTCTTTCACATTTCTTGCACGGTAGTCTTATGGGAGATGTGTAATTACCCTACTGCTCTTACAGCACCACGTGCAGGCCTAATCCCTAAGTGGTTAACCACAGAGTAGCAGTCTCCTCGCTACCTGTTCATTTCTATCAGCCTAGGGTTAATATTTTTCAGACAATACTTTAGCTATTTGGCTTAGCAAATCTAATTATGCTCTTTAAGCGCAGAATGTTTTCCCAAGATTATATAATGTCCCTAGCATACCAGAAGTTAAATTATATGGCTTTATTCAATTTTTCAAATTTTTTCCAGAGTCTAATCATGCCTACGTCATTTACTCACATTTATCTAGTAAAACTGCATGCTGATATTCAAATCCTTGCTTGAGCATTAAAAAGGGGGGAAAAATGTTTTACTCCCTGTACTATTTATTATGTCTATTTACTCACATGCAGGAACCAAAAATAATTAAATCAGTACAAAAATTAAGTAGTTATTTTCTTATTTGCTGAAAAATATCTCATTCATTATATATGTTTATTTTATTTATTTATTGCTCCACCACTTTATATCTACTCCATAATATCAAAGTAATATTCTATTTGAATACATTAGGAACAAAAAAAAGTCAAGTCCTGTTCTGTCATAATTAGAAAGACAAAAGTGATGTAAAAGGGTCTCAAAGTGATCAATAAGAATCACAGATGAAAAAGCAAATGCATCACCACACTGGTAGAAGAGCTAAGGAAAAGTGTGAAAAAATAATGTGAAGTGACCACGATAATTTGGAAAAAGTCAAATTATTCATAGACGAGAGCTGCAGAAGTAAAATAAAATGCAGATTATAATATATGCAAGAAATATAAAAGAAAATTCTAGGAGAAAACTACAAATTGTAACAGCCATGGTTAGTTAAAAAAAAATGTGATGTTAGAATACACAAGTAGAAAGAGGGAATAAAGAGACCTAACCCTGTCCAGATAGCAAAGAGATATAGCCCAGAATGTCAAATCCAAGGGAAAATACCTAAATTTGATCTTTAAAGAGATGATGGCCCATGAGCACTTAGACAAAGAGTAAAGATCATCAAGAACCACCATGGATTGTTCCAGGCAGTAGACTACCTTTACCTCCTTTTTGAATCGTGTTGCCAGTCGTATTAAAGGAAATACCAGTAGGACATCTGACAGTTTATCGTGAGACCCATTTTAGACCAGGGCCTGCTCCTGTCCTGACTTCAGCACCAACAGATCTTGTTTCCACTTGTGATCCAATTCAAATTGCATCTGGACTAATACAGACCGCATTAAACATCTGTTTCTTGAATCTTTGACACCAAACTCTGCCATTATGCCTCACATCCTCCACTTCTTTGATCTCTGCCAAAAATGTAAATTTCTATCTATGGCTTCCTAAACTCTCTTCCCCATCCTTGTTCTCTATGGCAACCATTTCCTCTGCTCTCTGCCCTCCAAACGTTTCTACTGTACCTTCTGATGGCCGTGTTCCAGGTAAATCAGCCTGTAAGTATCTATAGCTCGTCTCAGAATACTGTTTCCAACATACAAATTAAATTGAAATCTGACTCTCTCTCTTAGAGATATTGTATATTCTCCACTGATGCCAACTATTCCTTCCTCCCAATCCTGAGATATGTGGATTAGTTTAGCTGTGAGTGACAGAATTCCCAAGATAATAATGACTATAGAAGATAGCAGAATGTACTTCTCACTCATATAAAAGATGTCTGGAGGTGGACTCCACAGTCAGGAGAGAACTCAAGTTATTTCTTATCTTACTGGTCCACCACCTTCAGCAGTGTCTTCTGCCACACAGTACAAGAGGGCTGTCATTTCACAAGACAGCACAAGTACACTGAAGATAGCAAGAAGAGGGAGGGCTTGTTTATTCTCTCTTTAAGGAGGCTTTGTATCTATTGCCTGTACCGCATTCACTTATATACTGTTGGTCAGAATTTAGTCACATGGTCACACCTAGTTGCAAGGTGGTCTGGGAAATGTAGTCCTTTTCTTGGTGGCAATGTGTTCAGTTAAAAACTATGTTTATATTTCAAGAAAGAACAGATACAAGACGTCAATTCACAATCTCTGCCTCAGACATGAATCTTCAACTCCCAGGGCTTCTTCCAGACTGTAGACCTGTCTTGGTTTATAGAAATCACCTAGTCACTTCCACATGTTGACTGATGCCTGGCATTTGGTCTCCATGACATCTTACGTCATCTAAGACAACACCCATGTACATGTAAAGAGCCTGCTCAACACACAAGTATCACAATAATTTGACTTCCTCAATGCTAAGACTTCCACCTCCCCTCCAGTTCTACCATCACTTCCCCTCTCTATACACCCTGTTATCACTTCCAACATCTCCCTACCACAATCACCAATTACTCCCTACCACAATCACCAATCTCAACTTCCTATCCTTCCAGCTTTCTCATTCTTCAGCCCTACATTGCAACCTCAGTGCCCTGATAGCTGCATTTCTCATTTTTCCCAGCTTAACAGGTCCTCTCTCTCTCTTCCTCTCCCCATTTCCCTCCCCCACCTTTCTTTCTCTTTCCCTGTCTCTCCTCCCTCCTCCAATCTGAACAACACACTTGCTCACATGAACTATCACCAGCAACCCAGATTTCTATAGAACCACATCCTGCCTTACAAGCAAACCTCCATCCTAAATCAATTGGTTCTAAAGGAGTGTGGTCCTCTAAACTGGTTTCAATTTGTCACATTATCTTAAAATTGTCCTTTTATGCCACTTTCTCCTCTACTAGAAGTGGGACAGGATGTGATTCATAGGAGGCACCTAATAAATGTTGATTGGTTTATGGGTGGAATGACGGAAGACAAATTGATGAAAAGAAGAATATAAACTGGACTGCAGTATACTTAGGTAGATTTGTACCTACTCAAAAACCAAAGAACACCAATCACAATGGATACAAGCCCAAGGGAAGTAGTGAAATGTATAGATAATGACTTTATCCTTGGACTTGTCCTGCTCAGAAACATGAATAAGGACATAGTTGGCATGATCATCAAAAAGACTAAATACCTGACATTAAGCGAGTAAAATAAATGTGGTATTTCAGAGCAAGATGTAAAGGCTTTCAATATGCTAACAAAACGGTCCAAATCTTTACTATTTATATAAAATATATTCTATATAAATAATCGTCATATAGAATATTTTTAATGTTTACATGCAACGTCTTTATATAGCCTTTATATACAAATATAAATGTGCTTAAATAAGGACAAAGGTAAAGTCCTTTACTTCATTTAGGTCTTTTACTTAGACCCAAACCCCCAACTTCACAGATGCAGAAACAAAATGGAATAGACAAAATTATATGCGTGAAAATATTTTTCATAAGGTTTTATTTCATCACAAATCTCAGTATAAATAAAGAGCTGCCCCAAAGTGAATGCTACTTCATCCTACCTTAATAGCCATAGGCATCAAGAACTGAGACCTACTTTATTCTGTGTATCACACTTTAGGTGCTGTGTTTAATGCAGGGCACACATATATTTTCAGAATAATCTGAATGAATCAGAATAAATTCAAAGAAAGGCAACCTCCCAGCCGGGCTCGGTGGCTCAGCCTGTAATCCCGCGCTTGGGAGGCTGAGGTGAGTGGATTGCCTGAGCCCGCGTGTTCGAGACCCGCCTGGGCAACTTGGCGAGACCTCATCTCTACAATAAATCAAAAAATTAGCTGGGCATGGTAGCAAGCGCCTGTAATTCCGGCCACTTGGAAGGCTGAGGCGGAAGGATCGCCAGAGCCCAGCAGTCGAGGCTGCGGTGGCCGGGAGCGTGCCACTGCCCTCTCGTCCGTGTTACTGAGTTATACTCCAAATCAAAAAAAAAAAAAAAAAAGGGTAACCTCCCAAACCTCATGAAAAGGTCTGCATATGAATCATTGTATCTGTGTCTATGCTAACACACTGACATTGCCAAATGCTGTTGTTTTATACCTTCATAGTTTCAAAATGATCAATGCCTGTCACTTAGTAGAACTCTGCTAAACAATTAAATGAATAAAGACAAATGCTTACTGCTTTTGTATCAAGTTTTAAAGATATAAGACTCATTCATCTGCTTTATGTAACCAATATCATTGGGTCCCCTATCTGAGTTATCCTTCCCAATAGTCGGAGATCACTTTTTTAAGAAATGGGTATCCTAACCACTGGGGAGAGGAGAACCTATTCAGTAAATGGTGCTGGGAAAACTGGCTGACCACATGCAGAAGATTGAAACAGGACCCCTACCTATCACCATACACAAAAATTAACTCTAAATGGATCAAAGACCTAAACTATAAGAATCTTAGAAAACACAGGAGACACCCTTATGGAAATTGGAACTTGGAGCCAATTCCTAATCAGAACACTAAAGGCCAATAC
>CAUYQG010000802.1:0-21250 GCA_963574415.1 Tarsius wallacei
TTAGCTTTTGTCAGATATAAAGTTGGCAAATATTTTCTCCCATTCTGTGGGCTGTCTCCATGCTCTCTTGATGGCTTCTTTTGCTATGCAGAAGCTTTTCAATTTGATGAGGTCCCACTTGTCTATATTATCTCTTATGGCATGGGCATTTGGGGTTTTGATCAGAAATTGGCTGCCAGTTCCAATTTCCGTAAGAGTGTCTCCTGCATTTTCTAAGGTTCTTATAGTTTGAGGTTTTACGTTTAGTTCTTTGATCCATTTAGAGTTGATTTTTTGCGTTTGGTAATAGGTAGACGTCCTGTTTCAATCTTCTACATGTGATCAACCAGTTTTACCAGAACCATTTACTGAATAGGTACTCCTCTCCCCAGTGGTTTTTGGTGGAGGCTTTGCCAAAGGTGAGTTGGTTGAGAAATTGAGGTTTTTCTTCCAGAATCTCTATACTTTTCCATTGGTCTGTATGCCTGTCCTTGTACCAATATCAGGCTGTTTTGATTACTGTAGCCTTACAGTAAAGTTTGAAGTCTGGAAGTGTGATACCTCCTGCTTTGTTTCTGTTGCTAAGAATTGTTTTGATTATTCATGGTCATGTATGCTTAATATGAATTTCTGTATTGTCATTTCCAGGACTGTGAAGAATGATGTTGGTAACATAATGGGTATTGCGTTGAATCTGTAGATTATCTTTGGTAGGTTGGACATCTTAACAATGTTAATTCTTCCTATCCATGAGCATGGAATATTTTTCCTTTTGTTTGTGTCTTCTTGGATTTTTTTGAGCAGTGTTTTGTAGTTTTCATTGTAAAGGTCTTTCACTTCTGTGGTTAGGAAGATGTTGTAGTATTTCATTTTTTGTGTGTGGCTATTATTAATGGAATTGTGCTTTTTATTTGGTTCTCTGTCTGCTTGTTCTGGTGTATAAGAGCATGACTGACTTTTGCACATTTCTTTTGTACCCTGAGACTTTGCTAAAGTTCTTTATCAATGAAAGCGGGAGTTTGGCAAATTCACTTGGGTTTTCTAGGTATAGGATCATATTGTCAGCAAAGAGGGATAACTTAACTTCCTCTTTTCCTATTTGAATACCCGTGATTTCCTTCTCTTATCTAATTGCTCTAGCTAGGACTTCCAACACAATGTTGAACGAAAGGGGCAACAGTGGGCAGCCTTGTCTTGTTTCATTTTTCAGAGGAAATGTTTCCAGTTTCTGTCCATTTAGCAATATGTTAGCTATGGGTTTATCATAGATGGTTCATAGATGGTGCTTACCATTTTGAGGTATGTTCCTTCTATGCCAAGATTTTCAAAGGTTTTTATCAAGAAAGGATGCTGGATTTTATCAAAAGTTTTTTCTGCATCTAATAATATAATCATGTGGTTCTTATTTTTACATCAGTTGATATATTGATGTGGATGCTGAACCAGCCCTGCATCCTGGGGTGAAGCCTACTTGGTCATGGTGAATAATTTTTGAGATGTGTTGCTTGATCTGATTTGCAAGAATCTTGTTGAGAATTTTTGCGTCTATGTTCATTAGGGATGTTGGCCTGTAGTTCTCTTTCTTTGTTGGATCCTCACCTGGTTTGAGTATCAGTGTGATATTAACTTCATAAAATAGTTTGGGGAGGATTACATTTTTCTCAATTGCCTGGAATACTTTCAATAGGATTGGTATCAGCTCCTCCTTGTATGTTTTGTAGAATACCAGTGGAAAGCGCCTGGTCCAGAACTTCTTTTTGTAGGTAGTTTTCTAATGATATAGTCAATTTCCTGGGTTGTTATGGGTCTATTTAGTGTCTCAATGTCATCTTGTTTCAACCTTGGGAGGTTGTGTGATGTCAGAATGTCCTCCATTTCATTTAGATTATCAAGTTTGTTTCCTTGCAGGAGTGCATAGTAATCTCTGATAATCTTTTGTATTTCTTTGGGGTCAGGTGTGATTTGATATTTTGCATCTCTGATTGTGTTTATTTGGGCTTTATCTCTCTTTTTCTTGGCCATTCTGGCTAGGAATCCATCAACCTTATTAATTCTTTGAAAGAACCAGCTTTTTGTTTTGTTAATTTTTTTCTATGATATTTTGTCTTCTATGTCCTGTATTTGGGCTTTTACTTTGGTGGTCTGGATTATTCTGATAAAGTTAAGGTTTTGGTGGTCTTGTCTTTCCAGATTCCTTAGGGAATTTGTTAGGCTGTTATCTTTTGATCTTTCCATTTTCTTGATGTGTGTTTATAGAGATATAAATTCCCCTCTTAAAACCAATTTCATGGCATCCCACAGGTTTTGGTAAAATGCTTCTTCATTTTCATTTGTTTCCAGGAATCTTTTAATTTCTGTTTTGATTTCTGCGTTGACCCAAAAATCATTTAGCATCATGCTGTTTATTGTCCATGTGGGTTTTGGGTGAATTTTGTTAGTGTTGATATTTATTTTATTCCACTGTGATCTGAGGTGCATGGCAGCATTTCAATCTTATGAAATTTGTTTATGCTTGATTTATGCTGAGGATGTGATCAATCTTGGAGTATATTCCATGTTGTGATAAGTAGAATGTATATTCTGTGGTTGTTGGGTGGAGTATTCTGTAGGTATCTATTAAGGCCATTTGGTCAATCATAAAGTTGAGGTTCCAGATCTCTCTGTTGATTTTTTGCCTTGATGATCTATCTAGGGTCATTGGTGGATTGGTGGGATATTTAAGTCTCCAGCTATAATACTGTTAGAATCAATATATTTTTTTAGTTAACTTAGTAGCTGCTTTATAAATGCTGGTGCTCCTGTGTTGGCTACATATATGTTTAGGATGGATATTTCTTGTTGATGGATTGAACCTTTTATCATTACGTAGTGTCCTTCTGTATCTTTTTAAATTTTTGATAGCTTAAAGGTTGTTTTGTCTGATATTAAGATCATGATTCCTGCCTTCTTTTGTGATCCATTTGTCTGAAAACTTGTTTTCCATCGTCTTTTAGTTTGTGTGCATCTCTTGTGGTGAGATGAGTTTCCTGGATGCAATAAATTGTTGGATCATGGTTTTTTATGCAGTTTGCCATTCCGTTTCTTTTCAGTGGTGCATTTAGTCCATTCACATTCAGGCTAATTATTGAAATGTGATTGTTTATCCCTGTCATGAGGTTCTTACAAAGTTTTTTCTTTGTTTTCTTTTAGCTTTGGGGCTGATATATGTGTGTGTTTTCAAGTTTGTAGTTGTGGTGTATTCTCTGTTGATTTGTGTTCTACTGTTCGCTTGGAAAGTGTGCACTCAATCTTTTTTTCTTCTTAGTATCTTCTTTTTCTTCTGTGCTTAATATCTTTTTAAGCATCTCATACAGAGCTGGTCTGAAAGCTGCATAATCTCTTAGGGATTGGATGTCTGGGAAGGATTTTAATTCTCCATCATTGATGAAACTAAGCTTGACTGGATTGGACATTCTTGGTTGGAATTGTTTATCTTCGAGGACTTTGAATATTGAATTCCGGTCCCTTCATAGTGTTTCTGCTGATAGGTCTGCTGCTATTCTGATTGGTTTTCCTGATAGGTATTCTGACCTTTCTCTCTTGCTGCCTTTAGGATTTTTTCTTTTGTACCTACTTTGTGTAAATGAATTGCTGCTATGTGTCAAGGTGTTGATCTTCTCATTTGATGTCTTGCTGGGGTTCTCTGTATCTCTTGTTTTTGGATGGTCACATCTCTGGTAAGATGGGGAAAGTTTCTTGGATAACCTCCTGGACTACTTGTTCCAAAGTGTTCTCCTTTTTTCTTTCTTCTTCTGGGACGCCAATCAGGCATAGGTTCAGCCTCTTGATATAATCACACATCTCCTGGACGCTTTGTTTTTTCTTTCTGAATTTTCTCTCTGTTTTTTACAGATCAGGTTAATTCCATGTTTAGGTCTTCAAGTTCTGAGATTTGTTCTTCTGCTTGATTAATTCTGCTTTCCATGCTTGTTATCTTGTTATTTATTTCCTGGATGAAATTTTTTAATGGCCAAAATCTCTGTTACAAGTTCTTTCAGTGCTGCATCTTATATTTCTTGAGTCTTATTCACTCTTTCCATCCATTCCCTAATGCCTGTTGTATTCTGGGACCAGACATTGGTGACTTCCATTGACTGAGTTCTGTGATCTGATTTGTCAGGTGTTTTCTCTTTGTTACACTGGGAATTACCTGTGTTTTTCTGTTGATTTTTCCTCTTTTACGACAGATCTTTTTTTTCTCTTTAGTTCTGTTATTCAGTGGCAATGGGAGAAGCTTTTACTTCTGATGTTTGTTCAACCCTCTATTTTTCCCTTATCAGGGCTCTGAATTTGTACTATTTTGAAACAGGGCAGTGGGTAGGAAGCTTTGCTGTCTCTTGTAGTTTTGAGAGTTGAATAAGGTGAAGGATGGGGAGCTAGGATTCAGAAACTACTTGAAAATCACAATGTTCACTGATTGTGGTATGGGTTCCCTGAGACTCACTCCCCACCACCACTCTATATGATGATGCAATGGGTACATGTGTATATCCTCTAAGCAATGAAGAGAACAGAGAAAAGTAGAATGAAATAAAATTGACATAAATTTGAAAAATATAAAAATAAAAAAGAACAGCAAAAGCAGAAACCAAAGCAAAGAACAATTAAACACACACACACACACTCCAAAACAAACCAGAAAAACAACAAAGCAAAGCAAAACAAAAAAAATAAATAAACACACACACACACTCACACACACCCAATACAAAATGAAGGGTGAAGAAAAAGAGAAAAAAAAAGGAATTCAAGTTGAAATCACACACATATATTCACACACACATTAAACTAAAAAAAAGAGAACAAAAAAGCAAAAGCAAACAGAAAAACTGAAAGATGAGCACTCAATCATTCACATACACACATAAACAGAAAACAAAAAATGGAAGAAGAAAGAATGGAAATAAAGAAAGAAAAAAGGAAAATAAAGTTTGGGGGGATGAAGATCAAACCCTCATATACACATTCATACACAAAGGAAAAATATTTAAAAAAATTTTTTTTTTAAACCTGCCCTCTTGTGGCAGGTTCTGTAATTTTTTCTCTCAGCTCCCCACGGGTAAGCCTTTCTGCTGTCTCCTGCCGACCTTGGCCTCATTCACAATCTCCCCAGTGTCCAGGTCAGGGAAGGAGGAGGAGTGGTAGGGTGGGTGGGGAGGTATAGGATTGCCTCTTTCCCAGGTACTGGTGTGGGATCACCCCAGCCAGGATTATCCTGGAGTAGAGTACTCCTATTGTGACGGACATTCAGGTTCCACCTGAGTTTGTCCCTTTCAGTCATGCCGCAGTCATGTGGGTCTGACTTTTAGAGGATTGCTGAGGAGGAGGGGTTTGAGTCAGCCCTAGATCTCTTTAGAGATCTTTCTCATCCTTTTCTGGCCATACCCTGTGGCTAGAGGGTGGGACACCTGAGACTCAGCACTCGTCCTATCCCTCTGGAGTTTGTGCTTTCAGGATATTACCTCTGGGCGCAATCAACCCCTGTGAGTAGTTAATCTACTGGTCACAGAGATCGGGTCTGTTGCTCTGTGGTGAACAAACCAGAATACTTTTCTGCTCCATTTTCAAGATGGTGGAAGTGTGCCTCTTTTGCCTTCCCCAGTGGGGCTCTGCCTCTGGGATCCCTCACTGCACTCCCTCAGCAGCCCTTGCTGCCAGTGTTCATCCAGGTACTGCAATGGTGAGGCAAAGCCTGGGGCCGGCAATCTTTCCTGGCAGCTTCTTCCCAGGAAGGACTTTATTTTTTTTTAATTTCACTCGGCTTCTGCACCCTGGGAAGCACCAGGGGCCAAGCAGAGCAACTATGTCACCAGCTGCTTTGCCAGGAGAACCCTGGCCACTTGCTCCCAAGTCCCCACTCAGTCAGCCACTCCCACTCCCACTTACTCGCTGACACATACAAAAAATTTTCCATACACTCACTCACTCACACTGGAACTCACATAGTCAGACTGGCTCCACCCTCATCTTCTTCCCTTCCCAGAAGATGAAAATTGATTGCTAAGTTTCTAGAATAATCGAGTTGGAAAGAATGGGCTAGGGATGGGCGCATCAGTTTTTTGACTGGTTCTTGGAGTTGGAAAGAGGGTAGCACTCCTTGAAAATTGCATAAGGCCCCAAGTTCAGTAGTTCCCCCTTATTTGGGAGAACATGTTCCTAGACCCCCAGTGGATGCCTGAAACCCCATCAAGTGCACTTGTAAGCAGATGACTTTTTTCACAGTATATCTTCATGAGTCCTTTAGAGCTCCTTCAATAGGAACTCCTATATTCTTCTGTACTCTGTCTTGGGAAATAATTTCTCTGACTGACTGCTTTTGAACTCCTTTTTAAGCCCTCTTCTAAGGCACATCTGTATAGGTTGTTGCCTCTTTGTAGAATAAATTTATCTTGGTCTAGCTTCCATTCAACATATCTGTGGTAGATGTTGTAATGTGTCACCTACATCCCCCTTTCACAACTGAAGAATTTATTTCCTCAAATGGTAAAAATGCTGCTGACCCTCAGCTCTCAGGATTTCTTCAGGAGTTACCTTTAGTGATGCTTTGTCTGTAGTCACCCTAGACAGCCTGCCTCTCTGATGACCAGTAAAGTGAATATAAATGACCAGCTCCCCTGCCCCAACTCAAGACAATTCTGATGGAGCATTCTAGGTTCAGGGGTTCTGACAGTATCAGTAGAGGACTTCTCTCAGACATCTGTTCATAGTAATTTGGGAAAGCAAGGGCCTGTCTATATTTTATACTGTTTCTGTCCCTTTGGGCTGCTGATATTTCTACCATTAACACTCTCTTTAACAGCTCTATGGGTAGCCTATGATCTTATTACTATTCACACCTTTAAACAAAAGCCACAAATACAAATCTCCTCAAGATTAACATTTTCCTACCTGGGGTTACTTATGAGACCACTTGGGACAATGATCACATGATTATTAGAAGCTTTATTTCTGAATAGAGAAAATCTAATAGGCGCTGCTTTAAGATCTTTAGAGGCCTTTTGTATGCCTGAAAGATTATTTGATGCCCTGTCATAGAAGGAATTTAAAGACCCACCCTAGAAATAATCTGTGGTCTGAGGCTGTGTTTTAATTTTAGAATTCTTTACCATCTGAAGAGAATAAGAAACAGCCTTATTTTCGATTTTTAAGACTTTATTTTTTATTTGTCCCTTAAATTTTGACTGAAATATAAACATCTCCATTTGTAACTCATTTCTTTTACTCTTCATCTTACACAGCCAAAAGAAACAAGTTGGCACTTTTAATGTTCCAACTGAAAATTTATTTAACCAAATCTATCACTTGGCAAAAGTGTTTCTAAACTTTTTACCACTATAAAACAAGAGTCAGCCGGGCTTGGTGGCTCAGCCTGTAATCCCGCGCCTTGGGAGGCCGAGGTGAGTGGATTGTCGGAGCCCGCGGGTTCGAGACCTGCCTGGGCAACTTGGCGAGACCTCATCTCTACAATAAATCAAAAAATCAGCTGGGTGTGGTAGCGCGTGCCTGTAGTTCCAGCTACTTGGAAGGCTGAGGCGGAAGGATCGCTGGAGCCCAGCAGGTCTAGGCTGCGGTGGCCGGGAGCAGCCACTGCACTCCAGTCTGGGCGACAGTGAGACTCCAACTCAAAAACAAACAAACAAACAAAAAAAACAACAACAACAAAACATAAAACAAGAGTCATCTTTCTTCCGACTTCCAGTAATATTTTTCTCAATGTCCTTTAAGCCATCACTGAAAATCTTCTGGAGGACCATCAAGCTTCTGCTAATAGTCTCTTCATGGATTCTATCAGAGCATCCCACTCTTCTAGTTCCAAAATCTATTTCAGTTAACTATCGGTGAATAACAAAGTAAGTCAAAACAATGGCTAAAACAATAATAGCAATTTATTTTGCTCACAGATATAGGGATTGACTGGGCTCAGCTAAGCAGTTCTCACTCAGGATCTCTCATGTGGTTGAAATCAGACCGTGGCTCAGCCTAAACTCATCTTAAAGGCTTCTTCACACATATGTCTGGAAATATGTCTGGAACCAGATGTGGGAAGACTCAAACAGCTGGAATAAGAACAGCTGGGGGAACTCAGAGAGAAAAGGCTCTCTTTCTCTTTCTCTCTCTCTCTGTTTGTTGGTTTTTTTTTTTTTTTTGCAGGTGTAATAATCTGCTAAAGGACTCACAGAATTCAACAAAGCTAATATGCACAAAACTATAGCAAAAAGGATACAGATAGCAAAAAGATACAGATTCAAATCAGAAATGGAAAAGAGTGTACAAGAAAGAGTCCAGGAGGCACTAAGTGAAAGCTTCCAGTTGTCCCCTTCCAGAGGAATCACTAATTAATTAAGTTAATTAATTTAATTAATTAATTTAATGAACACATGCCCCAAACCATCTAAGCTACCTTATTGTTCAAAAGAAGTGAAATACAAACACAAATAGCCAGAAGGGTGAAATTTAAATTAAACTTCAAAATTATTTTGTGTTTTAACCGTCTACAGTGTTCCTAGCATCGTAAATATGGCAATATTTATTGGAAACTTGAAAGCATAACTCCTTTGGCTCTACAATCTCCCTTTATATTCTGCACATGTTCACTTTGAACAAAAGCTTGACCAGGTTCCAAAAAAATGAGGCATAACTATCTAGGAGGAATACTTAATTTTTTCAGCGATGGTGTGTGGCAATATGCACAAAGTATTGCCAACCAGGAAAGCTCACCCAGTGTTTTTATCGGGTATCAGTCACATAGGAATGGCTGGCCACCACATGGCTAACTTCAGCTCTCCATTTCTTCCAGAGTTCAAGCTAATACCCCAGTCCAAGATCCTCTACCATGAATCACATTATTGTCATTAACTATCTGACACAGTCCAAGACTTCAGATAAACAGAACCACTCTTAATAGGAAATATGGTGGTTACCTCCCAGGAGCTGAACAAGGGCCAAACCTTTCTTTGGAATGTGTAGATTCTGAACAACTTAGACCTGTGAAGTCAATCCTTGATAGTATAATGTCTCTTCATATTGTCTAAGAGTAGATCTACTTCAAATACAATGGCTGAAAACTCCAGAACTAGTGTCACAAGAGAAACCATAACAGCCACATGACATTATCTAACCAAGGCTTAGAAGTCACACAACATAACTTTGTTCCTTTCTATTCATCAAGCCAATTGCAAAGCCTGCCCATGTTCAGGAGGTTTCTTCATAGATACCACCTCATGAAGGGAGAAATATCAAAGCATTTATAGATAGATTTTAATACCACCACAGATGGTGACCAATTCAGCCACAGGGAAACAGGGAAAGTTCTTCCTGTCTCTCCTGACTACTAATAAGAATTTTTTTTTAATTTTGCTGCAACTCAAAGAGAAAGCACTTTAAAGTCTAAAGAAATAAACACAGAAAATTATTTAATCAAGGTAAAAATGTAAAGTCTAGGCTTGGACACCAGGACTTCTCTTGACCTGAGAAGGAGCTTTGTTTGAGAGACTTAGAGTTGTTGCCTGCTGCCAGGAGACCCCAGCACTCCCCAGGAGGGCCTGAAGTCATCCTGGTCCCTTTCTACCAGACTTGCCTGAAGGAATTGCATCTGTTCTTAAAACCTACTGACTAGAGTCACTTTATTCCTTTTATCTGTTTTTTTTTCCTCCTACTTCAAACTCTGCATGAACAAATCTGTGTGACCATCATTCCTAAATCCTCTTAAAGAAACAATATATGTAGCAAACCTGATAGATGTCTTTGCAAAAAATAAAATAAAATACCTGTTTATATATGTCACCAGTCATGACATCTATGACCTCGTTATTTCCCCTCTTGAGAAATTGATTTTACCTTTTTCCATTTAGCATTTTACATTAGTTTGCCACTATGATATCAGATTTTTAGAAATTAAATCTTCTTTTGAAAATGAAGATAGAAAGATTCTTAGCCTCAGAGAGAAAACATGAATTGGTAATCCACTGAGTCTCTTGTCTAGTTTCAGTGTGGGTCCCAAAATCTCTCCACAAAGGGGAATGTCTTCATGTGGTTGGTGACTCAAAGAATAAGATCTCAACTGCTCAGAAAATCATCCCGCTCATTCACATCTATCTCCTGACTGTACAGCAGTAGCACAACTGTGCCAAGGAAAAACAATCTATGGAAATGCTTACCCAATACACAAAGCCGGAAAACGGTGAGGAGGATTCCCACTGAGTCACTAGGAATCCCTCGCAGATGTCTCTTTTGCAAGGCATTTCTAAGTGCAGCCACCTAACGAGAAAGACATGAGCATTTTGGCCTGAAATCCTGCTACAAATCAGATGATCATTTTGAAGAAAGTCATCAGCAGTGGTCATCATGGCTTAGAAACTTCTCCTAGGTAGTTACGTAGCATTCCTTTGGAGCTCCGTCAAACTTTTGTTCACAGTGAATATGTGCAGAGTATAAAGGTAGACGGTAGAGCCAAAGGAGTTATTTTTGCAGCTTTCCAACAAAAGGGACTTTATTTGCCATGCTAAGAACAACTGTAGATGGTTAAAACACAAAATGATTTTGAAGTTTAATTTAAATTTCACCCTCCTGGCTATTTGTGTTTGTATTTCACTTCACTTGAACAATAAAGTAGCTTAGATGGTTTTGGGCATGTGTTTAAGCCCTTTAATTTTCTGGTCCTCATGCACTACTGCTCACACGGCAGGGTGACTGCCCTTAGCACAAAAAGAGAATTTTTAAATTGTTCATTGAGATCTTTGGCCTAACATCAGTACAATGTTTTGTGTACATGCCCTATTGTCACATCCATCCAAACCAAATTTTGATGACATCTGGGTCCTTCAATACCGTAGCAACAGCTCTTACATTCTGTTAACCACCCCGCGACAACCTATAGACAGGAATTCTTCAAAGGTGTGACCCACATCTCAAACAGAATGAAAGGGAGCTCTGGAGACATTCTAAATGCTTTCACACTTCTGAATCAATTCTTTCTTTGCTGATGATAAGACTCAACATCTCAGGACAATATTTTCCAAATAATAGAAAAGTCATTTCAAGTATACTGAGACTTCTTTTCTTTTTTAGTGGACTGGAGAATCTTTTATCAAAGTAGTTTCTTTGGAAGTAGATCTTTGTAATCAGAAGGCAACGGTGCCATTAATTTGCCAGGGTCTGAGTCAGCCTGAGCATGCTCACCCTCTTTTGCCATCTGATTGTGTCTTCTTTCATATTCTTGTTTGTCTCCTTTTGCCTTATTTTCAAATTAGCAGAGCATAGAGCCAGCATGATGAATGACTCAGTGCTGAGAGAAGGAAGGCTCATTTCCCAAAAGTAGTCTCTTCAAATGCAGACATTCCCCACTGTTGCTTTTTATCATTAATTGGGTCAAAATCATGTGACATATGGAAATACAACAGAGGACATGCTACCTCTATTTTTTTTTTTTTTTTTTGGATGGCACTCAATTTCAACGTATCATTTTGGAGATAATTTGTATGTAGAAAACATTTATGGAGCTCTGACCACCACTATGCCAGGTGCACTAGAGCACAAAGATTAATAAACAATTGCTCTTACTTTACAAGGAATTTACATACTGGTAGGGAAGATGGAAGAGGCAGAAATGCACACAAATAATTGAGGTGAACAAAAATAAAAGAAGAAAGAGGGAGCAGTCTAACAGGATCCAGAGGGAGAGAATAAATTAGAAGAAAGAGGAGCTATTTTAAAATCTCATCACAGCAGTTTATGTTGGAATTGCTGGTGGATTTTAAAACAGATTTGACAAGATAAGGGGCAAGACACTATACACACCTAGCCCTTCAAATAGAATAATGTCATGCCAGCCTACTTCCTTTGTCCTTAAGATGTAATCCAGGAATAAGTTACAAAATTTGATGATTACTGGGTCAAGGATCAGCAAACAACAGCCCACCGTCTGTTTTTGCCTGGCCCACATTCTAAGGATGGTTTACACATTCTATGTTTTACCATTTATAAATGGTTGAAAATATCAAAAGAATATTTCATGGTACATGCAAACCATATGAAATTCAAAACCCAGTGTCCATAAATAAAGATTCATTTGTCTGTTTGTTTTGAGTTGAGGTCTCACTTTGTCACTCAGACTGAAGTGCAGTGGCATAATCATGGCGCACTGCAGCCTTTCCTGGGCTCAAACAATCCTCCCACCTAAGCATCCCTAGTCTCTAGGACTATAGGCAGGCATCACCACAGCCAGCTAATTTTTAATTGCATTACAAATTAAATTAATTTTAATTTGAATATTTATTAATTATTAATATGCAATGATTATTAATGATTGAATTAAATATTTATTTACTTACTTACTGTAATGACGAGTCTTATCATGTTGCCCAGGCTGGTGGTCTCCAATTCCTGGGCTCAAGCGATCTTCCCACTTCAGCCTTTCAAAGTGCTGAGATTACAAGTATAGCCACCATGCCCAGCCTCATAAAAAAGATTTATTGGAACACTTTACAATATGTTCCAATTTCTTTACATATTATTTACAACAGCTTGTGTGATATGATAGCAGAGTTGAGCGGGTACAGTTCAGAATTGTAAGGCCTGCAAAGCCTAAAATATTTACCATCTCATCCTTCACGGAAGAAGTTTGCCCAACCCTGCCTTAAATGTCCTCTCATAATTTACAAAGAGTTACTGGCAGAAAATAAAGGTAATCCTTACTTTATAAGTTGAGATCTAACAACAAATAAATCACAGTTATCTATTCCACACATTGACTGCTTTTTACTTTGGGTATGATAAGACAAAATTGGCTAAAATGTCACTAGTCTCTGAAACCATAAATGCTATCATTCAAATAGTAGAAGGTGATTGTTGATTGTTTTCCATCTTCTCAATAAAAAAAACAGAGAAAATGAGACTTAAGTCAGTAAGGATTTAGGATATATCAAAAGAAAAATTTCCCAACTGATAGGAAGAGAGTTACACATGGAGACAAAAGAAGGTTGCCATTCATTTTCTCTGTGACTATAACTTCCTGCCTCTCCAGCTCAGAGCATAAAATAAGGTTTCATTACCTGGAAGAGTCAAATAAATATGGATCCAAATACTAAACATGAGATTTTTCTGCTACCTTGGTCTTCTAAGTAAGGTTCTTTTTTTTTTTTTTTTTTTTGAGTTGGAGTCTCACTCTGTCACTGACTGGAGTACAGTGGCCGTTCCCGGCCACCGCAGCCTCGACCTGCTGGGCTCCGGCAAGCCTTCTGCCTCAACCTTCTAAGTAGCTGGAACTACAGGTGCACGCTACCATGCCCGGCTAATTTTTTGATTTATTGTAGAGATGAGGTCTCGCCAAGTTGCCCAGGCGGGTCTCAAACCCGCGGGCTCAGGCAATCCACTCACCTCGGCCTCCCAAAGCGCTGGGATTACAGGCTGAGCCACCAAGCCCAGCCTAAGTAAGGTTCTTAATACAAGGCAGGGATGAGGCGGGCTCCCTACTTTTTTGCCCCTAATGCTGACTACAGAACTGATCAAGCCCCTTAAGGAGATTGAAATGGATGCTCCTTGATGCAGCCTCCTTCTTCCTACCTTCTGAGGTAAGAGCACACCAGTGGCCTCCAGCAAAAGTATGCCTCTGTCTGTGTGTAGTCACTTACTACCTAGCTGATGGGAGGCTGATTAATGACCCTCAAAGAGATCCATATCCTAATCACCAGATCCTGTGAATGTGAATGTCACATTACAGGGCAAAGGGGAATTTAAGACATAATTAACAGGACATACCTTGAGAAGGGAGAGATTATCCTGGATTATCTGGGTGGGTCCTAAATATAATCATGAATACTTATAAAAGGAAGGCAGAAGGCGAATTTGATTACAACAGAAGGCAGTGTGACAAGTGAAGCAGGATGCTTCACCACTGGCTTTGAAGCTAAAAGAAGAAGCCACAGACCAAGCAATGCCAAGAATGCAGCTCTAGAAACTGGAAAAGCAAGAAAAAGTATTCAATCCCCGAGGTTTTGGAAGGAACATGCCTTGTCAGTACCCTGCTTTCAATCCAGTGAAACTGATTTCATATTTTCGGCCTCCATCCAGAAATGAAAAATAAGTATGTATTATTTTAAGCCACCAACTTTGTAATAATTTATTATAGCAGCCATAGGAAAATAATACATACTCTTCCAATGCCTCAGTTTTTTCACATTCCAAAAAAAAGGGTAATAATAGGACCTGCCACTTAGGTTTGGGAGAGATTAAATAAATGCTTATTAATTTTGATTTTTTAAAAAATATTGCATCATCATAGTATTTATCAAGGTGACTGAGTTTTTGGCACTCTCTTTCTTTTTTTGTTTAAGTTTTAAAACAAAGTTTATTACCGAGAAGAAGAGAGGGAACAAGAAAAATTCATGCTTAGCGGGAACAGAAGGAAAGAGAGGCACTCTTTCATGTTGTACCTGAGGCCTTACCATAGGTTACGCTAAGCACTCTACTTAAAACAGTGCCCCAGCATACACCGAGTACTTTAACAAATTTTAGCTATTATTACTGCCCACTTCTCCCAAGACCTCCCTCAGGCCACCTAAGAAGTCCAGCCTTATGATCACATAATGAAGCTAAGAGCAAACTTCTTGAACCAAATGAGCCCACTCCAATCTATGCCTTCTTTATAATAGGAATTCTAATTCTCTGAGCACTGCTGAGTGCCAATCCCTTCTATTTGTGTTTCCTACACCAAGACTCATCGATCCTAGAGACGAGATCCCCAAAATAGTTATAGGCTTTCAACCAAGGTAATGGTGAGAGGAGAAGAAAGATCATTCTAATTCCCAACTCCTTCAAAATTTCCACTCTCATCGAGTGGAAATTTTTTCTCCACTTCTCGAATCTGGTCTATTCAGTGTGGCCAGTACTAATAACAAGAGATAACATTTATTGAGTGCTTAGGGCAATGTTAAAGGCTTTATGTGAAATCAAGACTCCGGGAGGTTGGTACTACTATTACCCTCATTTTATGGATAATGAAAGTAATACCTAAAGATGTTAAGTAATTCACAGCTAATGAATGAAACACCAAAGCTGATTTTTCTGTGTCATCATCCCCTTCCCATGTGCTCATTTGCCCCAGTGCTACAAGATAACTTCTTTTGGTCTTTTTCCCATTCTGCCCCTTTGTCCAAAAATCTGACTCTTTTGTCAATTCCTGCAGAGATGTGTTAAGGGTTTCAATTTTTTTTTTAACCAAACTCCTCATTTATACTAAGAATAAAAGACCTTGTTTTCACCCCAGTAGCACTTTCTCTTTAATTCAAGTCACCACTTCCTCCCTCTGTCAGACAAATAACTGTAAGAGTGGAGAAAACACAGGCTCCATCAGAGCATTTCTCGTGGCATGCCCCCAACTTTCACCTGTTCTAGGAGAGTCTGATCAATGTTACTGCTACATTTTCTCCGAAATTCAGCAGCAGTGTCTTTAGTCTTAAGAGAAACCCAGACACTTTGGCTTCCACTCAGTGAAAAATAGCGAGAAATTCCTGACGTTCTTATGGTAGTTCCACACGTGTAAATACTTGGCTTCAATGTCAGAGGCATTGTTTACCTTGAGAGCACAAATCGCTTCAGACATAGCCCTTCTGAAACTCTGTCACAACTCTCTCCACTTCCATTTGGTTCTGAACACTCTTGCCCCAGTCAACCTCAGTCATGGTTCAACATCCTCTTTCCAAGGTTTAAATAATAGTGTTGACAATAGTCTCAGAGTTGGATGCCTCACCATTCCTACCATAGAATGAATAAATAGCCTTTTATTTGACTGGTCACAATATACTGACCTATGGGAAACTGACCAGACTAAGGGTTATGAAGCTATTCATAAGTCCAGGGAACCTATCAGATTGCCCACTCCAAAACCCCAGACAAGGGACTTTTGCGCATATTGCCCTTTTAAAAATATCTTAATAGGAATAATAGAGTCATTAAAAATCCTTAGGAAGTCACATGTGAATTCTCTTACCTCCTCTCATCGAGTGGAAATTTTTTCTCCACTTCTCGAATCTGGTCTTTCTTTGTGACTTTCTTGGGCCAACAGAATATGGCAGAAGTGATGCTGTGCCCATTCTGATGCAGGCCTGAGGAAGTGTTGGACATGTCTTCCCCACTTCTGGAATCCTACGGCTACTATGTGAAGAAGCCAAGGCTAGCCTGCTGGATGATTGAGATGTAGACAAGTTTTTCCATCACCCCAGCCAACTACCAGCCAGTCACCAGACATATAGGCCTCTACTGTAAGTTGATGGCAGACCCCTAAGCTATCCTAGTCACAATCAGCCAAGGCTTAGACCAGCAGAACTAGGGCAACAGTAAATCATGTTTGTGTTAGTCACTAAATTTCGGAGCGATTTGTCATGCAGCAAGAGTTAACTGATAATGTTTTTCATCACATGTTGTCTTTACCTCAAATCCTCTGAATTTCCCTAAGGTGTTAGATTTTAGAAGCACCTACCTCCTCTTTTCTCCCCTTAGGCAATAAGCTGAGGATCTCACTGAACTGCAGGCAGTGGAAGGTAAAAGATGAAATAAATGGAGAAAAAAATAAACAAAACTTATCACATCCCAAATATTTTCGCAAGTGCTCTCTATGTGCTAGGGATTTAGTGACACACATTGTGAAAGTGTCATTCTCAATCTCCCCACAGCTTCCTTTTATAGCCAAAACCACCTATGATTGGTTTATTTCCTATACTTGCATGTGCACAGTCATGAGCATTCTAGAAAGGGGGCGGGACACATATATCACCCATTCCTTGGATTCTCCTATTTGTTCTTTTCTTTTTTTTTCCTTCAAAGGCCCCAGAAGTTTTGATCCTGAGTTTTGATCCTGAGTTACCTTCCAATAATCCTCAGTGAGTTTTGATCCTGAGTTACCTTCCAATAATTTGGAAAGTTGCTCCTTCTTAGGCATTTCCATGGAACACTCACATTGGCTGGCCTAATCAAATAGGTCCTTTTGGATTAATATTATCAGGAAGTGTGATCAGTTTTCCAACTCCCCACTTCAGATACACACCACACACACATACACATGCACGCACACCTAACCATATTCCCAATGTCACGCAGACTCTGTGAATTTCAGAGTCAATAATTTCCACTCTGGTGGGAGGTTATACCAGCTTGTAGCATCACCATATCCTGAACCCAGAATTAACTATTTCCCACTAATTTTCTCCAAGCTTGTACTTAGTTCTCTCTCTTAACTCTCCAGAAAAACAAGAAAAGGTTCAAAAAGGGGACCTCAGAAATCCCCGATGTATTACCTACCTTATAGGGAATTACTCAATTACAGTCTTTATATTCACCCATTCATGGAATATGTTTTCTTTGTTTTCAGTACAACAACTTAATTTTTTGAGCCACTCAAAAAAAAAAAGAAATGTGTGGGCTCCTCAATCATCCATATTTCCATGTAGGAGACAATAACTAAGTTAATAGTGAAGGAAGAGACAACTACTAAAAGTGTCCTTTGCAGCATAGACTAGATAAAAAATACTCAGCATCAGTAAACAGCAGCCTCCGGATGGTACAAATGGAAACTTCAAGGTGTTCTCCAAGAATCATAGATGACCACTATATATCTTCCATTTACAGAACAAAGTGACCCATCCCAAGATGTTCTCCCAGACAAGACGTTCAACTCCAAGGGATTGGAGGTTATTTTCTCCAGGAACTAAAATTACTAACAACTCTCACTCTCTACCTTTATTTATTTATTTATTTATTTATTATTACTATTATTTTTTTTTTAGTTGGATTCTCACTCTGTCATCCAAGATGGAGTGCAGTGGCACAATCATAGCTCACTGCAGCCTCGACCTCGGGGGCTCAGAGTGATCCTTCTGCCTCAGCCTTCTGAATAGCTGGAACTACAGGAATGCACCACCATGCCCAGCTCACTTTTTAAATTTTTTTGTAGAGACAAGGTCTCGTTATGTTTCCCGGGCTGGTTTCGAACTCCTTAGCTCAAGCAACCTTCTCGCCTTGGTTTCCCAAAGTGCTGGGATTATAGACATGAGTCACAGTGTCCGGCCCCTCTGCCTAAATATTTTGAAAATGATATTCCTTCTTTTTTGGGCACCCCACTATGGCATTTACTTTTTCTTAATCTTTGAATATAAGATACTGTTGTTTCTGCCTTGAGCGGTTGGAGGGTTATTCTGCCTTTGAGCTCTATATTAATTGTTATTCTCTAGTTCCATAATTCTGCACCACACATACAATATTGCCATTGTGGATTTGCTACTGAAGAAGTCAACCTTATCAATTTTAGAGAAAAGTAGCTGTCAGTCTCACCACTTCTCAGTTTCTTCTTTGAGGAGCAAAATGTGAAAAATTGTTACTGAAAAGTCCCATCCATAGAGGCAAGTGTGGGACATTCCCAGACTTGAGGGTGAAACCTTTATGGTTCTTTATCCACTAAACAAAACTGCCTTCTTCCTTTGAAAATGAAGGCGAGGAAGGGCATCTTTGGGAAGGTTTATCATCTTCCGATCTTTTCAGAAAATAACACTCCACACTTTTCCTACTCCTAGTCCTCAGTAAGTGATAGTGTGCCTTTGCCCCTGCTATGACAAATTGCTACTTGAAAAAAAGCTGCTTTCAAATTTAGACAGTTTCCACAAAGAAAGAAATAACATTTCCATACTAGATGCCTTATCTCCCAGAACACTATGCCCATTTAGGAGAAAAGAAACCCAGCTGGTGTTCTGAAGAACAGAATAGTCGGTGGTTCTAGTTGTAGAATTTCAAAGCAAAATAAAACAAAGGATCTATATAAATAGACATTATAAATGAAGAAAGCCCAAAGGCAAGATATGTCAATGACTTGGGAAATGCCCCATCTCTCTTTTTCAACATTGTAGAAAGACTATTAAGAATATGATGTCTAATTTTGCTTTCATCATTTGTCTACTAAAAATGGATTATATGGATACCTATTTTTTTCCTACTCTGAGTACATTAAGTTAAGAGCATCTTTATTTTCACCCACCACCTAAAGTGTTATTTCTCTGTGATTTTTGAATATAGTATTACATGTTTTCCTAGTATGGCATCTTCCTTCCAAAATGCTTCTAAAAATATAACTCTTGGTTAAGCAAATAATAATAGTGATCAGAGAAAAGGACCTAGTGTTAAGCAAAAAGAGGAAGGATAATCTCAAGATGAGTCCTCAGAAGAAATGAGGAGCTAATGAGGTGACACGAGCGGTGGAGGCTGCAGATGACAAGTGTGACAGAAAATATTTCTGTGTCAACAGAATCTTTTCAGGGAACGAAAGAAAAATTTAAAAAGTTTAAAACTAAGAACCACATCTTTTTATGCCCATTGAAGGACCAAAGAGCTTGTTTTCATAGGAGAAATGTTGATAAAAAATGATAATTAAAAACAGATCATGTGGGAAAGATACAATGCCAAGTAAAGGCTATCCTGGACACAGAGAATATTTTAAGCAACCTGCTCCCATTCTCTGCCTGGCATTACAGTTAGTGTCAGTCCACATAGGATGCCATGAGACATAAACTCAATAGAAGGGACATAAATTTCAGCCCAAGGTGCAGTTGATAATTTCTTATTGTTCTTCCCCAAATAAGCCTTCCCTAGATCCATTTTCAAGCCTTCTTGCAAAGGAATCTTTCATCACCTTTGCATGTGATCACTCCTTATATGTTAAAACTTATAATGGGTCAATATCATTCCATTCATGATGACAGCATCTTCCACTGCTCTCCAAAAGGAAAGATGGGATTGATGGCTTTGCAGTTGACCCTTTATGACATGGATCAAGGGTCTCATTTGTAAAACAGGCAGAATTTGACCAATTATATGAATTATTACTATTGTAACTTCTCCCCACTTACCACACTAAAGTTTTCTCTGTTCAGTAGTACAGCAAGAACCAGAATATGGTACCATTTACCAGTTACCTCACTGTGAAAAGGCACTAAAATACTCAGGTCTAACTCATTCCTTTATTGGGATATCTAGAGTTGGCCATTTTTTTCCTTCTATATAACTTAACCATGATGTACTCTGAGTATTTGGAAGAATTTCTGGTCGTGACTGATGGAGAAATATCATAGGACCTAAATGAGCTAACAATTCATCCTTCCTTTTTTTTTTTTTTTTCATTTCACAGACATTTATGGAGCACTTCTTTTTTTTGCCTGAATTTGTGTTTGGGCCTGGAGACATAGAGCTGAGGAATAAGGCACTGCCCTTGGATTGCTCAGCGTTGGATGGAAGAGACATCCAGTCTATTAATGACTGTGATAACAATGCTTGGGTGCTTTTAGCCTTTGGAACTCTAGACACTACCTTCTCAGAGCCTCAAGAAGGCAGCAGAGGCAGCTGCAAAATTTGGTTAGACAGAGAGGTCACAGGTCTATCCAAACTTTCCTGGTCTTCCATAGTGACCCCTTCACTCTGCTTTTAACTGTTTTCTTTGGAAGTGGGAAGGGCGATGGGATGTCCCAGAGCTACCCAGGTAGACCTGCCAGCTGCCTGCTCTCTGTTGTCCCCTGCTGGGCCTGCGGTAAACGGGTTCATTTATTCCCAGGGACTTTTTTTGAGCCTAACAGTGCCTCCTCTGCCATCATTTAAAAAGCAATTCCTTTTTTTTTTATTTGGGTTTCTGTTTGTTTATTATTGGAGTAAAGAAATGCGATTGTCTTTTGCACATTTATTTTATATCCTGAGACTTTGCCAAAGTCCTTTATCAGGGTAAGGAGGTTTTTGACAGAGTCTCTTGGGTTTTCAAGGTACACAATCATGTCATCTGCAAACGAGATAACTTGACTTCCTTTTTTCCTATTTGGATACCCCAATTGCCTTCTCTTCTCTGATTGCTGTTGCCAGACTTCCAATACTATATTGAACAGGAGGGGTGAGAGTGGGCATTCTTGTCTCATTCCAGTTATCAAGGGAAATGGTTCCAATTTTTGTCCATTTAGGAGTATGCTGGCTGTGGGTTTCTCATAGATGGCTTTTACTATTTTGAGGTATGTTTCCCATATGCCTAGATGTTTGAGGGTTTTTATCAAGAAGTGGTGCTGGATTTTATTTAAAGCTTTTTCTGCATCTAATGATATAATCATGTGGTTTTTGTTTTGACATCTGTTGATGTATTTAATTACATTTATGGTTTTACGAATGTTGAACCAGCCTTGCATCCCAGGGATGAAGCCTACTTGGTCATGATGGATGA
>CAUYQG010000803.1:0-13591 GCA_963574415.1 Tarsius wallacei
TTCCAAGTAGCTGGAACTACAGGCGCGTGCTACCATGCCCGGCTAATTTTTTGATTTATTGTAGAGATGAGGTCTCGCCAAGTTGCCCAGGTGGGTCTCGAACCCACGGACTCAGGCAATCCACTTACCTCAGCCTCCCAAAGTGCGGGATTACAGCCTGAGCCACTGAATCCGGCTTATTTTTGTACTTTCTAATGCAAAACACCTTTCTTTGGTAAAATTCTATTGTCTTTTAACTTGATTTCTTCTCTTTACATCTGTATTTCTTACTGACACCACTATTACCATCCTTCATACATTTTTATTTCATTTTCCTTCTATATGTGTTCATTGTCTGCTTCTTCACTGCTTTCTCCTTCTCTGCTCAAATCCGCCAGTTCGTAAATGTACCCCAGGTCAGCCCAGGCTCAGGACAGACTAACAGCATCACATGGGAGACTGTAGGAGCCTTGGAATGAGCTGTATCAAAGATCCAGCAAGGTCTGCGACCAGGCAGCTCAGGCAGATTATACATAAGAGACTTAGCACCATGCTACTTCCTCCTGCAGTTTCTCTACAGTCATTTTTTCAAGGCCAATACATTCAGCTGTGCATTCACAAGTACCTTGACTGAAGGGGCAGTGGAGTTGAAATCCAGTCTGCATACCACCCTCGATTTTGTGCTTTATGGTGTGACAGGAGGAAGTCGGCCTTCATCTAATTCACACAAAAGACCACCTATGCAATGGACTGTTTATGTTTCTCAAAAATTTAACTCCCAATGTGATGTTATTAAGAGGTGGGAGGTCTTTGAGAAGTGATTAGGTCATGAGGGTAGAGCTCTCATGAACGAGATTAGTGCCCTTATAAGAAGAGACATGAGACCTGGCTTGGTGGCTCAGCCTGTAATTCCAGCACTTTGGGAGGCCAAGGCAAGTGGATAACCTGTGGGTTTGAGAACAGCCCAGGCAACTTGGCAAGATCTCATCTCTACAATAAATAAAAAATGGGCAGGGCATGGTAGCACACACCTGTAGTTTCTGCTACTTGGAAGGCTGAGGCAGAAGGAATGTTGGAGCCTGGCTAGCAGGTTGGTACTGGAGTGGCCATGAGTGTGCCACTGCACTCCAGCCTGGGTGACAGAGTGAGACTCCAAGTCAAAAAAAAAAAAAAAAAAAGAAAGAACAAAAAGGAAGAGCCATGAGAATGCTCTTTGCTTCTTCACTATGTGAGCATGTAGCAAAAAGATGCTGTCTATTAACCAGGAAATGGCATCTCAAGGTGCTGAATCTGTCAGCACCTTGGCCTTGGAGCCCCAGCCTCCAGAATTGTGAGAAAATAAATTTCTACTGCTTATAAACTATCTAGTTTATAATATTTTGTTATAGTAGCCTAAGTGAACTTAAAGCACCTAGGTTAGCAGAAACCCTGCTTCCTTTTGGGAATTCCTAAAAATTTACACAAAGTAGAAAGGATGAAGTTATTTTTACTCTATTATATGGACTAATTGCTATTCAGAATGTCGTTTACCCCTTTCTTATAGTCTATTGCTCACATTCTTTCTTTGCTCAGAATGACTCTCCTTTATGTCTTCCAATAAAATCCAATCTGAAAATCTTATCTCAGCCATCATCTTTATGAAATGTTTGTTTCGTCTTATGGTGGACACAACCTAAGGTGACTGCAAAACGAATCATGCCCTTGTATAGTTCTCTCCGTTAAATCCAGTAGAACTTATGATTTACTTCTAGCCTATAAAATATGACTGCTGTGGTTACATGAAGTTTTATAAAACTGTGAAGAGAGATTCTCCCTGTGGTCTTGAAGTAGTAAACTGCCATGCTGTATGATGACTTGTGAGAGGGTCATGTGGCAAAGCACTGTGGACCACCTCTAGGTACTGAGGATAGCCCCTGGCTGACAGACTGTAAGAAAATGCAGATTTCCCCCTTACAGTTGCAAGAAACTGAATTCTGTCAACACTTACTTGGACAAGGACCTCGAGTTCCAGCTGAGAATTCAACCCAGCCAACATCTGTATTATGATCCTGAGCAAAGATTCCAGTTAAGTCAAGCCTGGATGCATGGTCCATTATTCATTTGTTATTGTGAAATAACAAACGAATAATGTTTTAAGCTGCTAAGTTTGTGGTAATTTGATTTTCAGCAATAGAGAACTAATATGTACCCTCTTCACTGGACATTGTATGCAAGCAAGTCCCTGACTACTCTTATGATGTGTTATAATATTGTTTAATTTTATAACACTTTTATTATAATATCTACCTACCAATACACTACCTACCAATACACTATATCATTATTGTTAATGTATCTGTTTCTTGTGCCTGGTTTAATGATCCCAGGTTATGATTGAGGCAGAGAATCAAGACAAATTAAACAATGCATATTTGCAGAATGTCTTCAGAAGGCAAGAAAACGACTTGACTTCTGAGTCTTTACCCAATTCAGACTAGCTAGACAATACTATCAGGTGTCTTTTATTACTCTCTTTAAGTGCATAATATAAGAAAGGAATATATGTGGATGGACTCCCAAAAAACTGGAATTTATTTATCAAAAATTGTATATTTATTCTTACATGTCTTCACTTCAGTCACCCTCAAAGTACTCTCCATTTGATGTAATAACCCATCAAGATACTTTTTCCACTGCACAAAACAGTTTTTGAACTCGTCAATTTTGGTGACGTTTAGTGCTTCTGCCGTTTTTTGTTTCACCTTTTCTACATTGGAAAAATGTTTCCCTTTAAGGACTTTTTTCTTTGAGGATACAGAAAAAGTTGCTCTGGATGAGATCAGTGAATAGAGAGGATGGGCTATGTGGGGCATGCAGGTTTTTGTTCAAAAACTGCTGAAAACTCAACATGGTATGAGCAGGTGCTCGTAAACCACTCATCATAAAATGGGCAAATATGTTGAAAGAGTCTCCAAATTAAAAAAAAATTCACTGAAGCTCTCACAATACTAGCTGGTACACTGATGCCGATGGGTTTCTGGAACACTTACCTAGCATGGGAAACCTGTACTATGAGGGGCCTACCCTCCAAAAGATAATTCCATTTTTGGGGGGAGTCCCTTCTCGTATGCCATTGTGTTCATTGTGGAAAATAAAAGAAAGGATAAAAAGGCATTTTTTAGTAGTTTATAGGGTAAATGAATATGTGGAGAGAAAATACAGTTCCATAAGATCAGTAAATAATTTCTTATGTTAAAATGTTCAACATTGTAATGAGGTTCTTTTAAAAGGAAGACATATTATTTTGCCTTTGTGTATTCGAAAATATGAAAAAATTGTCAGTTTTACTCCAGATCAACATCTTCATTCTTTCTATTGAATCTAAGTGCACAGGATTAACTTTCACATAACTCTTAACTCTTTTGAAGCTTGGAATGAAAATACTTTACTTCTACTGTTTAGTATCTTAAATATCGAAATTCTTTTTCCTCTAGTGCATGAGCTCATCTTTTTTCAAGTTTTCATTTTGATCATTATGGCCTTAATAAATGAACCTATTTCACTGTCATCAAAAGAAAAATAACTTATTTGCTACAGAATAAAAAAAGATTATGAATAATTATTCATGTACGCTAAGTCTGCAAGGCAATTAGTAGAGCAATTCACTTTTATTTTTCCTGTATCTGCAAAATTCTTCTCCTGACTCTGCTATTATGGCTCTATGCTTTCAAATATGAAACACAGAAATAACTTGAATTTCAAATGGAAAATGATAGAGAAGAACTGCTTACAAAAACCAAATATGTCTAATCAAGTATGTTACTCCAAAGTACATCTTATTTTATTATTCTCTCCCTAACCTGTTCCATAACTTAAGAACAAAATGAATCTCTTGGGAGTTCTAAGCCATTTTGGTGTGGGGCTATATGTTGAGGTAATCTTAAACTAAATTGAGAAGTAGACAATGCTTGCATCTAGCATCGTTTTTAGCCATATTATTTTGTGCCATTAACTTCTACTGTCCTCATTCCACTTGGGGTGCCCCCAGTGATATGCAACATCTGGTTTCCCCTTCCTGTATATTATCCCACTTCAGAGCTTTTTCTCCCTCCCAACCCATGGTTACCTACGTCATGTTTCTTCAGCATTTTATTAGGTAAAGGGCTAGCAAGTTCAAATTAGTAAGTTTGTTCTGAGAGATTAATGGCTTTTTCCTACTGGTGGTTAGCAATTCTTCAAGTGGCATTTTAGAGTTTGCAGAATACTTTCTCATGCTCACCAGGAAACTAAAACAGATATTTTATTTTCTATTTTGTAGAAGAAAAAAAAAAAACGGAGAAGTTAAGTGACCTCACTAATGTTGAATAAATAATTAGGAGAGAATCCTGGTTTTTTGATTCTGGGCCTTTCTTTTATACTATGACTGCCCTGGACATGAGTAATACATTTTCAGCCTAATATGAGACTACTATAATTTTAGGTACTGTATTAGTCTAGTGGGGGTTGTATTATTGGGAAATCTTTGTCACCCTCAAATCATATCACATTGTTAATATCCTCCCATGCCTTTACTTGTTTTTCTTATTTAACCCCATGCATGACTATCACCTGTGATGTTAAAACAAACCTGGCATCCTGTCTCAGACTGAATGAGTCAATATTTCCAGTAGATGGGGGGAAATTTAGTAGTATAAAAAAGTCTACAGTGATTATGAAGCATATCCCTGGTTATAAATCATTAGCACAGATCCTGTATAGCAATTAATTTTTGCCTCATTTTCTGGCCCAGGATTAAGTGACAGTCTTGTCTTAACCCGCAATCTAACTCATGGTCCAGCCATCTACCACAGCAATCTTTCCCACACGTGATGTAACATGAATGATGGTGAGATAGCAGTCTAGTTGTGATCAATGTAGGCATCCATTAATGTGCCAACTCAACCCTGAGGCTACTTCCCAGCATTCCACAAATCAACAAATTAGAAAGTAAGGCTTGCTTACCATATGTGTTACTAAGAGAGTAGAATAGCTTGAATGAAACTATTTAGAAGTTTTTATTTCTACAGATTTAAAACACTGAACTAATTTAGAAGACCAGGGATTGTTAGGCAGGGTCATCGGTGCTATCAGTTGTGATTGGATGAGACTGAGAATTAACATAACACATACTTGTATTTCTTCTTTTTCCTCTCAAAAATCAATTGCTTTTATTAAAAAACTACTCTTTTTCTTTCTTTTCTTTTCTCTTTCTTTCCTTTTATTTTTTTGAGACAAAGTCTCATTCTGATGTTCAGGCTGGAGTGCAGTGGTGCTATCATAGCTCACTGCAGCCTCAAGCTCCTGGACTCAAACAATCCTCCCATCTCAGGCTCTCAAGTAGCTGGGACTACAGGCATGCAATATCATTTTGGCTAATTACATTTTTTTTTTTTTGCAGAGACTGGGTGTCACTATGCTGCCCAGGCTAGTCTGAAACATCTGGCCTTAAGATATCCTCCTGCCTCAGCCTCCCAAAGTGTTAAGATTACAGGCATGAGCCACCATGCCCAGCCTACCACTTTTTAAATGGATGAATACTACTTATTTCAGAGGATAATAGTGTATTAGTTACCTATTGTGGTATAACAAATTGGAAAACATGTATTAACTTAAAATAACAATTTTATTTGCCTGTAATTCTGTGGCTCAGCAATTTGAGCTGAGCTCAGCTGGGAAGTTCTTCTGATGATATTTCCTAGGCCATTTGCTTGACTGTTCTCTTCTGGTGGCTTAACTGTGACTGGATTGTCTAAGATGACTTTCAGTGAGTGAGGTGGTTAGCAGACTGTCAAGCTGGGGTATTTGTCTTTACTCCTTATGGTCTCTCCAGGAGAGATATTTAGGCTCATCACATTGTGACTCAAGGTTTCACTTGGAGTCAAAGCGAGCAAGCCCCAATGTGCAAGTATTTTTTACAATCTTTACTCATCTCATGCTGCTGGTATTGTATCAGCCAGTACCGGTTAACTCCAAATAAAAAGAGCAGAGAAAATCCTTCACTTCTTGATAAGAGGGGAGCAAAGGGTGTGCAAGTGGGTGAGATTATTGAGGTCATTTCTACAAAAGACCTACCACAGAGAGTAAAAATTGATGTATAGTTACTTAAAACACACAAAAAATTCAAGTGACAAACATCCTAAAAATAAAAAAAAGAACACAAAACAGAATAGAAATTTCTAAAATTAATTGAAGCATGTATTTTAAGCATTGAGCAAATATAAAATAAAGTAAACATTTTCTTAATGTTGCACATTGTTATATTCAAATCTTGTTTTTTTCTAAAATAGTTTTATTCATTGGGGAAGATTATATTAAACATCATTTAGATATCTCAACTCCGAGGCATACCAGGCCACGAATTGTATTAATATGCACAAAATGAAGATTTGCATAAATGACCAAACATAATTTCCATCCTAGAATATTTTCTCACAATTATGAAATATCATATTAAATTATGGGTGGATTGTTTGAGTGAACTAGAAACATGTTGCCAGTTTAGTGCTCTGACTGTGAAATGAGCAGTATTTACTCTTAAAAACTTCACTCAAGTAATGAGGCACGTTAATTCTGAGCAGGGTTTCAGTTATTGCTTTGAATTTAATCTGATTTTTTAATTCTCCTCTCCTTATAAAAAATTCATGGACTAGGGTTTTATGTATCCCATGGTTCTGGTAAGGACACACCTTGCTTCTAATTTGAGGTATATTCAAGAACAGAGCAGGCAGGGAAAATGCTTGATCTTGCTGTAAATACAAAGTACATGACCAAAGAGTTCATTAAAGTCAGAACAGTCAGAAAACAACTTATGTGAAATTTAGTCTCTGCCTAATTCTACTTTTGTGATAGTCTATTCACTTGAAAATTAAAATACTACAAAAAAATTACACCTTTCTTCCTTTATACTTCCCAAACTCTCACATAATTCACTTTTACTTCTCTGGTTGTCCTACATTCTCCGGCTTCTTCCACACCTCAAAACTCATTTCAGTTTAGCTATTCCATTAATTCCACACATAGACTTCCCATACTTGCCCCTTCACTCTTCCGTGATTTTTTAATGTAAGTTTTAGATCACCGTGAGAAACTTTTCTTTGTCTTCAGACTTTTCTATGCTCCTTCAATGGAAATGTGGCTTCCTCAAATAATGTGCTAGCTTTCAACCTCTCTCTCTCTCTTTCTCTTCCCCCCTTTTCCCCCCTCATATATATATGCCTTCCTTTGTGACTCATGGGAACTCAGGAAGGCTCAGTGTCTCAATGCCTTTTACATTTCAATAATTTCCCACCATTGCTTGACTTGGACATTGTGTCCATGCTACTGTTCACTTTGCACTCTTCATATCTCTCATTAAATAATTAGAAAATTTAATACTAATGTTGTGTAAGAAATGCTGAATCAAAGTTCTTCACACACACAAACACACACACATACACACACACACACACACACACACACACTGCTGGTGGTCTCAACTTCCACTTCCTGGTACTGCCCATCATCGCCTTCATATCCTGGATTTTGCCGTGAACAGCCCATCTCCGTTTCACAGATGGATAACTTATTTTTATTTGACACTTATCTGTGCTTTTTTTTACATCCGCTAAATCTTGTTTCTACCTTCCTCACGAATGAGTATTTTGTCTCTGCCCCTTTGCTTACCTTGGACAGCTTGGTGAAGTGGAAAGAGCGAGAGTTAGAAGCTCAATCTTTCACTACCACGTGGTAGCTGAGTGACATTTACTAACCTCTTTTGTCCTCAACTTTCTTTTTTGTTAAGTGGGAACAAAATAATAACCTATTTCAAAAGGTGAAGTAAATTCCTAAAGGACAAGTTAAAGTCTTAGCGAGATTTTTACACATAATCTTACTGAAGTTATAGTTTGCTACTATAAGAACAAAAGAAACATTTTTAAGAAAGTATCATAGTAAGTAGTCGCCATGCATGCTTAGTCATACTGCAGCTATAAAATGGTGACAAATTTGTGGGCATGTGGAAAGTTCTAAGAGGTCTGACCAATGCAGTCTTGACTAGGGTCTACTGTACAAACTTTGGTGAGTAGCAAATGAGTTACTATTTGGAAAACAGTTGGGCACATGAATTTCTTTACCTCATTGCCTTTCTGTGGTACCATTTCTCAGTGTGGGATTTCTCATTAGCATCTGTTTTCTTTGCTTTGTTTCCGGGTCACAGAATGTTGCTGAGGAAAGTCACTGAATGGTGAAGAGATTTATCCCACTATATATCAATAATACCTAATTTTAATTGAGCTTTCACCAGTACTGGGTAATCCCTTCTTTCTTCTCTTTTTTGTTTCATAGACCATTCTCTCTGAGCTGTCATTTGTCTCTCCTCAAAAGCCAGTCCCATTCCCATCTCCATTCATTTAGACCAATTGATCTAACAAAGTAGACTTACATATTTAAACTGGAATTAGTAGTTTTTCCCAAAGACGGCTACCTTTTCCAACATGGACCTCTGTTTTTAATTAATGGCATATCACCGCCATATCTTTCCAAGTAAACTGTAGAAGCAAATTAAAGATTTTTGCTTTAAAATGGTGGTAAATACACATAAAAGTCAATCATCGTGACCATTTAAAAGTACATACTTCAGTGTTAAGAACATTCACATTGTTATGCAAGTGTCACCACCATCCATCTTCAGAACTCAAGTCTCTTTTTAAAATCCAAACTCTGTACTTATTAGACAATAACTCCCTTTTCTTCCTTCTTCCAGTTCCCAACAATAACCATTCTATTTTCTGTCTCTATGAATTTGACTGTATCTCAGGAACCTCACAAAAGTGGAATCTTATGGTATTTTCTTTCAACGGATGATTTATTCCACTTAGCATAATGTCCTCAAAGTTCATGCATGTTGTAGCATGTGCCAGATTTCCTTTTCTTTTCAAGGATGAATAATATCTATGTGTGTATACACACACATACACATATACACACACACACTTTTTTGTTTATTCATTCATTGATGAACACCTTGGTTGCGTCCACCTTTTTGCTATTGTGAATATGTTGCTATGAACATACATACACATATATTTCTTTGATATCCTTATTTCAATGATTTTCATATATTTTTCAAAGCATTAACACCATTTTACATTTATTATTATTTTTTTCTTCTTTTTTTTTATTGAGAGGACAGAAAAGCTCCCACAGTGGGAGGAGACCCAAAGGGGTCACCGCCATTTTACACTTCTAACAGTACAGACATGTTCCAATTTCTCTACATCCTCACCAACAGGTTTTTTTTGTTTATAGTAGCCATCCTAATGGATGTATGGTGGCGGTATCTTATTATGGTTTTGAGTTGCATTTCCCTAATGAGCAATAATTTTGAAAAATTTCTCATGTGTTTTTGGCCATGAGAAATTTGTTATTTTAAAGAAAAATTTCTTTGTATATTCAATTACTTATCAAGTCCTATTTCCTGTCATATTTTTCTCTTCACTTAAATTTTTTTATGCTATTGCATAGGTCAACAGTCTTCATATTGTCACTCTGTGTGAGACTATTTAAAGATTTCTAGTTGCTTCTTATTCAGCTTGCCCTAAGTATTTCTCTCAATCTGGACTTTCTTCCAGATTCAGGTTTCTTGGCCAAACACTTTGCCCGGGGTCTAAATATTAAGGACACAACTCATTCTCCATTATTTCATAGAACTATGGAAAAAAATCCCTGAAGTTTTCGTAAAACAATAGACTTATTGTGTAAATTTTCCTGAAAAAGGCAATAACTGGCTTTGAGTAAATAAGGAGACAAGACGTATTTTCAAAAGAACAAGAAGCATGAAATAATGTAGTTTTAACATTTATATGTTAGATCTGGAAATATTTTCCTTTGTACTTCTTAGGAAAGCTGGAGGAAGGAGATATTTGGATACAGAATTTACTTTTTCTCTCCTGAATACCTGAGTTTAAGGTGCTTAAAGGAAATTTTGCTTTCATCATCTAGGAGTTCTCAATGAAACAGTTACCTGTAATGTTTCTGACACCATGAAATATTGAATACAATGGCACTGAACATGACTCAATTTCTGAGACTATTATTACCATTAGTAACACATATTAGTATTAGAAAATTAAATATTTAATTATTCATTCATGATTTATAGTATTTTTTGCATGTCTGTTACATATCAGGCAAAGAGCCATTAGGTGACAAAACCAAATTTTGTATCAACTCTACTAATACCAAAGCCTATGTCTTTTCTATCACAATATGAGGTATTTTCAAAAACTATAAACACATACCCATAGTAAAATATTTTTCTCTATTCTGTTATTCTTACTGCAAAGTAACAAATTATTTCTAAGCCATATTAATTATAAATGTAAATCAAGCTAATCAGACCTGGTTTGCATTCATACTTCAGAAGAGCAACCAATACTTCTGTTTTTACTGGAAATTATGGAACAGAACAAAAAAACAATAGATACTTTTTTCTCAGACCTGGAAGCAACAATATAGCAATTCATATGGAAACATAAACAACCATGAATAGCTGCAACAATCCTCAGCAACAAAACAAAACAAAACAAAACAAAGCAGGAGGTGTCACACTCCCAAACTTTGAACTTTATTATAAAGCTACAGTAATCAAAACATCCTGGTATTGGTACAAGTACAGACATATAGACCAATGGAACAAGATTGAGATTCCAGAAGGAACACTTCAATTTCTCAACCAACTCATCTTTGACAAAGCCCCACCATCAACCACTGGAAAGGGAGAACCTATTCAGTAAATGGTGCTGGGAAAACTGGCTGACCACATGCAGAAGATTAAAACAAGACCTCTACCTATCACCATCCACAAAAACCAACTCTAAATGGATCAAAGAGCTAAACGTAAAACCTCAAACTATAAGAACCTTAGGAAATGCAAGAGACACCCTTATGGAAATTGGAACTAGCAACCAATTCCTGATCAAAACCCCAAGTGCCCATATCATAAGAGATAAGATAGACAAGTGGGACCTCATCAAACTGACAAACTTGTGCAAAGCCAAAGAAACAATTGAGAGAGTGAGGAGACAGCCCATAGATGGGAAAAAATATTGTATATCTGACAAAGGTCTAACATCTAAGATCTACAAGGAACTCTAATATGCTGAAAAGAAAAAAACAAACAGCCCCATTACAAAGTGGTCAAAAGATATGAATAGACAGTTCTCAAAAGAAGACATACAAGCAGCCAACAGATACACAAAAAAATGCTCAACCTCATTAGTCATCAAAGAAATGCAAATTAAAACCACACTGAGATACCACCGAACTTCAGTCAGGATGGCCATCATCAACAACTCAAAAAACAACAGATGCTGGAGAGGATGCAGCAAAAAGGGAACACTCTACACTGTTGGTCGGAGTGTAAACTAGTACAGCCTCTGTGTAAAACAGTGTGGCAATTCCTAAAAGATCTAAAAATCGATGTTCCATATGACCTCACAATCCCCCTACTGGGTGTATACCCGGAAGAACTCAAATCACTCTATGACAAAGATACCTGCACACACATGTTTAAGTAGCATAATTCACCATAACAAAAACATGGAACCAATTGTGCTGCCTGTCGGAAGAGGACTGGATAAAAAAAATTGGTACATATAAATGACAGAATATTATGCAGCCATAAAGAAGGACAAAATTATGAACTTCACAGCAACTTGGATGGACTTAGAGGCTATAATACTGAGTAGTCTATCACAGAAACAAAGTACCGAGTATCATATCTTCTCACTCATAAGCAGAACTTGAACAACTATAGTAATACTATTAGAAAGGGATTGGCAGTAGTGGGAAACTTCCAGAGGAGGGGGATCACACCTCATCAACAAGGGTACCTGCATAATGAACATTTGTATACCTAACCCTGAGTTGCACCCCACATATTTAAAATAAAAAATTGAAAAACAAAAAGAAATGTGTTTCTAACTGGCCCTTACTACCCCTGGTCAATACTGCTTTAAATGAAAATGAATTAAACTCCACAATTAAAATATAAAGTGACTGGATGAAAGCATAAAAAGGCATATCCAATTTTATGATGTTTATGAGAAACTTGCATTAGATTTAAGAACACACATAAGCTTATATTGGAGAGATGGGAAAAAAGAACTCCATGTGGAAAGTAACCAAAAGAGGGTAGGGTGACATACTTATATGGCAAAAGTAGACTTTAAAAATATGTCACAAGAGAGAAGGAAGGTCATTATATAATGATAAAAGAGTCAATTCATCAGGCAGATATAATAACTACAAGTTTACATGCACTCAAATTGAGAGTACTAAATAAATAAAGCCATTATTGGCAGATCTGAAGGGAAAAATAGACACAATATGATAATAGTATAATTCAATATGCTACATTCAGTGATGGATAGAATTTTCAGACAGAAACCAATAAAGAAACAGCAGAATTGAGCAACACTTTTAGAACAAATAAACCCAACAGACATATGTAGAACAGTTCATTCAACATCAACAGATTATACATACTTCTCAAGAACACACAGAACATTATCCAGGATAGATCACACGGAAAGGTCACAAAACAAGTCTTAATCAAATTAAGATTTAAATCATGCCAAGTATTTTTTCTAGCCACAGTAAAATACCAGAAGGAAAATCAAAAGTTTATAAATATGTGGAAATTAAACCACCCAATATTTCTGAATACCCAATGGATTAAAGAAAAAATAAAAAGAAAATATTAAAATATATCTCAAGACAAATTAAAACAAAGATACAACATACCAAAACTATGGGATGCAGCAAAGGCAGTACTAAGAAGAAAGTTTATAAGTACCTATAATAAAAAAAAAAGATCTCAACCAAATGATGTAACTTTAGATCTTAAGAAACCAGAAAAAGAAGGACAAAATATGCCCAAAGCTAGCAGAAGGAAGAAAGTAACAAGAGTAGCAGAAATAAAATAACAAAACAGAGAAATAGTAAGCAAAAAACAACAAAAAAACTGAATTGGATTTTTATTACTGATTCACTCTCTCTCTCTTCATTATTTGTCTGTTCAGAGTTTTTATTTCTTCATAAGTCAGTCTTAGAAGGTAGTATATGTCTAGGAATCTACCTATCTCTTTTAGGTTATCCAATTTTTCAATATATAATTATTCATAGTAGTTTTCTATGATTCTATTTATTTCTAAAGCATCATTGCAACATCTCTTTCATTTCTGATTTCATTTATTTACATTTTCTCTCTTTTTTTTTCAGTCTACCTAAGAGTTTGTCAATTTTGTTTATCATTTTAAAAACCCAATTCAGTTTTTTTGTTGTTGTTTTTTGCTTACTATTTTTCTGTTTTGTTATTTTATTTCTGCTCCTCTTGTTACTTTCTTCCTTCTGCTAGCTTTGGGCATATTTTGTCCTTCTTTTTCTGGTTTCTTAAGATCTAAAGTTACATCATTTAGTTGAGATCTTTTTTTTTATTATTATAGGTACTTATAAACTTTCTTCTTAGTACTGCCTTTGCTGCATCCCATAGTTTTGGTATGTTGTATCTTTGTTTTAATTTGTGGAGTTTTTTTGTCATGAAATGATGTTAAAT
>CAUYQG010000806.1:0-18683 GCA_963574415.1 Tarsius wallacei
AAAAAAAAAAAAAGATTAATATAAGTAATGTTTCACATCTTAAAATGTACAAAATATTTGAATGGCTGTTAATATTATATTGATGTGAATACTAATCAATAGTATAGTTTTTAGGTAATTGCAGCTGCTTACTAAACAAAGATGTGATATTATGTTATATTTCAGATACCCTTGGTCATTTCTCTAGATTCATGAGGCACTGGAGACGACTGTCATTTTCTTTTTCCTTTTTTTTTTTGAGTTGCAGTCTCACTCTGTCGCCCAATCTGAAGTGCAGTGGTACATTCACGGTCACCCCAGCTTTGAGCTGGTGGGCTCTGGCGATCTTTCCACCCCAGTCTTCCAAGTAGCTAAAACTACAGGCACATGCTACCATGCCCGGCTAATTTTTTTTTATTTATTGTAGACAGGAGGTCTTGCCAAGTTGCCCAGGCTGGTCTCAAGCCAGCAGGCTCAGTTAATCCACTTGCCTTGGCCTCGCAAAGTGCTGGGATACAGGCTGAGCCACTGAGTCCAGCCCAACTGCCATTTTCAATGGAAAGCCTAAAGTGCATTACTCCTGACTTCACAATGCATAAAACAAACAACAGGTGCCTGTCATGTGAGTTTGAACACTGAGATAAGAGAAACAATTAATATCTAAAACCTCATCAATGTCTTTGTACTTTGTGTTAAAACAGAACTTCCCAAACTTTAATGTGCATACATAAATCAACTGGGGAATCTTATAAAATATAAATTCTGAGTCGGAGGTCTGGAGTGAGAAAAGAGTGTCTACATTTTTTTTTCTTTCCCTTTCGGTTGGAGTCTTACTCTGTTTTCCAGGCTGGAGTGCAGTGGCAAGCTCATGGCCATCGCAGCCTCAACCTGCTGGTCTCAGGTGATCCTTCTGTTGCGGGAAAAATAGAGAGATCGTGACACCGAGACTATCACAGGAAGTGGCATTTTATTACGCTGGCCATCCCAGTGGGCCCAAGGGTCTAATACGTCCAAGTCGAGCGCCCAAGGTTGTATTCAGCAAAAACCAGATTTTTCAAAGAACAAATGGTTTCTCAGGAACTGCCGGGTTGTAAATCATCAACTTGAGAAGGGGGGTTTTGGATAAGTCTGTGAATTAGTTACTCCTTTGCATTTCCATTGAATGGCCAGTCTTTGGGCCATTTGGCCTTTCTTAAACAAAACCTGCCTGGTGCAGGGCCAGGCCTTTAAAGTTGCAATTTGCCTTTCAAAAAGGAAATACCTCTGCTAACAACCCCCTTCCTGTCGCTGGGCTAGTGGAGACATTCAGTCAGCCCAGGTGAGGCCAACTGCTAATTTCGTATCAGTTACATGTGTCTCTGTGTTTGTCCACTCAATCATACAAGAAATGTATTTGAGCATTTGCCACATCCTGCCACAGAATCAGGGTCTCTCTGTTGTCCAAGCTGGAGTGCAGTGGCACAATCACAGCTCACCACAGCCTCAACCTCCTGGGCTCAGATGATCCTTCTGCCTCAGCCCACTGAGTAGCTGGGACTACAGTCACACCTGGCTTTTTTTTTTTTTTTTTTTGGTACAGTTGGGGTCTTTCTATACTGTCCAAATTGGTCTCAAACTCCTGGGTTCAAGCAATTCTCCTGCTTCAGCTTCCCAAAGTGTTGGGATTACAAGTGAGACACCACTCCTGGCCACTTTTCTTGACTTTTGATGCCCTTAGAGTGAGG
Source organism: Tarsius wallacei (assembly GCA_963574415.1). NCBI lineage: Eukaryota > Metazoa > Chordata > Mammalia > Primates > Tarsiidae > Tarsius > Tarsius wallacei. The sequence continues at coordinate 1,704 of CAUYQG010000806.1, forward strand.
CCACCATCATCTCATTTGTACTGTTACCACAGCCTCCTGTATCCAACCCTTCTCTACAGGGAAGCCTGAATGATCCTTTGGGACAAATCTAAGAGGGCCACCCCCCTCTCTAGCTTCCACGGTAGTTTCCCACTAACCTCAGCTTAAAGTTAAAAATCCTTAACGTGGCAGATGTATTCTGATCTGGCAGCATTTATCCATTTATTCTGTAAATATTTACTGAGCTTTGAGTATGTGTGAGGCACTGGGTGCTACAAAGCAAAGTGAGCACAGACAATAGTCTTTGCCCTCATAGAGTTTATAATAGTAGAGAAGAGACTAATTAGAATCATTAATAAAAGTACAACCATGATAAGTGCCAGAAAGGAGAGGCATAGTGGGGTATCTGACTTAGTTGGGGAGGGCTTTCTGCAAAGTGCTTACGGTTCCTTCCTAATCCATTATTTACCTCTGAACTCCCTGCAGTTCCACAAGGACCTAGGCACCTGTGACCTGTCAAAAATGCTGCCCTATGGCCTGTCAGAAATGCTCCCTCACCTGGTTCCATTGTTTTGTTTGTTTTTGTTGTTGTTTCTTAGTAGTTTCTGTGTTGGGTACCGTGATAAGCACCTAACACCAATTTTCTCTTGTATTCTTTGCCTTAGTGTTAATCGATGGGTGCTACTGTTAACCTCATTTTATAAATAGAAAACTAAAGTCTAGAAAGGCCAAGTAATTTGCCCAAAGTCCCACAACTAGTAAGTGAAGAAACGAGTTCAAATCCTGACCTGCCTGACCTAAAACAGTCTTAACGCTACAGTGTTGTCTCCCCCAACTCCTTCACGTCCAGGCCTCACGTATCTGGTCGCCTTTACCGATACACCCACCTGGGGTCTAGTGCTTCCACTTGGTCCGGCAGCCATCACGGCACCACAGTTGTAACTTACTTGTCGCCTGCCCCACTAGACTGAGCTCCTCCTGGGCATGGATTGGCCTTTTCCCTTCCCATAACCTCAAGCCCTCCAGGTAGAAGCCTCACCTCGGACACAAAGCGGGAGGTGGCTTTCGTGGGCCGGAAGTGTGCCACCCTCCCGGCTTATCTAGGAAAAGAGGAGGACTCGACTCGGTGGTGCGGCGCGGTAGCCTCCAGAGGTAGGAAGAGATCGGGCCCGGCCGCCAGGAGCCGGGCTGTGAGTGGGTGCTGAGAGGACCTGGACGGAAAGTCCTCGCAGAGAATCCCAGAGCGCACTCTGCGGCTCCTGGTGACTCGTTGGGGAGGGGGCGTGGGCATGGCCTCCGAGGTAGCGCTGAGTGAGGGGGAGACTGACGGCGTGACGGCGACCAGGAGACGAGTCCTCGCAGCTCCCGCGCGTGCGGAGCTGGGCGCCCGGGTCCGCCTATCTGGCGGAGCCTCCAGGTGCCTCTTGAGGCCTGGTTCCGGTGTCTTGCACCCTTACTCGTGCCGTTCTGGAGCTTTGATGCCCAGCAGCTTTGATGCCCTCCGGCGCTGCCCTACTCCGCAACGGCGCGATGACTCTCCTTAGCCCGTGCCTCTAGAACTGATATTTCAGTGGCCAAAGACGGCGCGGGATGCGCTCGGGCACTCTCTCCAGGAGCCCGGACTGCCGGTTCACGCACAAGGCGATCTTTGCAAGGACCGCCTGCGGGAGAGCGAGGCAGACTCGGGCTTGCTGATTAAGGCGTTCCATCAGTGACTCCAAAGTTTTTCATGCGGACCTTCTGACCGTCTCGAAACGAAATGTATTCCAGGTTGGGTGTGTGTCAGTGTGACGGTTTCTTGAGTTTTGAGATGGTATCACAGACACAAATCTTTCTGGGATCCAGAACTATCTCTGTTCCCTGTTTTGAAATAACTCTCCAATAAAAAGTCAGAGGTTTACTGGACAAGTCTCCTAACTTCCACCCACCCATCCCCATCACCCACCTTCTCACCCCCAAAAGATGCCTCTAGCAAGTAAGATGAGGCATCCTGATGCCTTGCTGGCTCCTGCCAGAATTTCTAGCTTTACCTTTTGGACATAGGCTCCTTGTACGCACCTCTCTCACCCAAACCCCCAGTACCCCAGTGCTCCTCTGTCTTAGTTAGCTTGGGTTGTCATAACAAAATACCATAACCTTGATGTCAGAGAACAGACATTTTATTTTCTCACAGTTTTGGAGGCCGGAAGGCTGTGATCAGGGTGCCAGCATAGTCAGGTTCTTGTGAGAGCACCCTGGTTGCTTTTTCACTGTGTTCTCACATGGCACAGAAAGAGAGACCCAAAGCTCTCTGGTCTCTTTTCTCATAGGACACTAATCACTTCATGACCTGCCCTCAAGACTTCATCTAAACTAAATTATCTCCTAAAGTCTCTGTCTCCAACTATCATCACATTGGGGGTTAGGGCTTCAACCTATGAATTTTGGAGGGACACAGTTAAGTCCATAGCATCCCCCTTCCTTTTTTTATTTTCATTTTTATTTTTAAAGAACAGTTTTAGGTTCATTGCAAAATTGAAAGGAAGGTACAGAGATAGTCTCCCACAGATAACATTCTCCCACAAGAGCAGTATGTCTATTAAAATTGATGAGCCTACACTGGTACATCATAACCACCCCAAGTCCATAGGTTACATTAGGGTTCACTCTTGGTGTTATACATTCTGTGCATTTGAGCAAATGTACCCACCCTTGTCGTATCAGAGTAGTTTTTGTCCTAAAAATCCTATTTTTCTTCCTTCTTTTGCATGTAAGACTGAAGTACTATATGCAAAGGTGTGGTTCATACAGTATGCTTCAGCTGGAACCTGAGATCTCCTGGCCTGGTGCATTTGGCTTGGCAGTGGTAGAGGAGTTAAGGGTTGGCAGTTGGCTGTAGCAAGAGCAAAGAGCTAGTCAATTTTTCAGTCAGTTCTCTGTGACTAACTCTGCTTGCTCCTTCTACCATTTCCCTCTTTTATGCTCTTCAATCTATATCCTCCTCTTCCCTCTACTCTGTGATGGTAAGCCCCAGGGATATATACTTGCACTTACCTGATTTAGTGCTGACTAAAGTACCAATCTAAATTTGTGATAAAAGAGCTGTCACTCATTACAGTTGGGGGCCTAGATCTTAGACTGCTCTCAGGATCCAGAATATTTTTGCTTGAAATCAGAGACTGACACTGTTAATTAAGAAAAAGTACTTTCATGGTAGTAAGAGATAGGTAAAAGATAAAATTAGTGGAAGGCAGGAAAAATACAGTCTTGAAACTGCAATAGTCCAAATAGAGGATAATAGACTCCTTATTCATAATGAACAAGTTGAGATAAAAGAGATTTTATAAGAACAGTTGACTGGGAATAAAAAAAGAAGAGTCAAATGATTTTTTTTTTTTTTTAGTCAGAGTGTTGCTCTGTTGCCCAGACTGGAGTGCAGTGGCACGCTCACTGCTACCACAGCCTTGACCTTCTGGTCTCAGGTGATCCTTCTGCCTCAGCCTTCCAGGTAGCTGGAACTACAGGCATGCGCCACCACACCTGGCTAATTTTTAAATTTATTGAAGAGAGAGGTCTCGCCAAGTTGCCCAGGCTGGTCTCGAACCCCTGGGCTCAGGCAATCCTCTCACCTCAGCCTCCCAAAGTGCTGGGATTACAGGTATGAGTCACCATGCCCAGCTTTTTTTTTTTTTTTTTTAGGGACAGTGTTTTGGTCTGTTGCCCAAGCGGGAATGCAATGGCATAATAAAAGCTCAAAAAAGCCTGGAATTCCTGGGCTCAAGCCATCCTCCTGCCTCAGCCTCCCAAGTAGGCAAGACAATAGGTGTTAGCCACCATGCCTGGCCTATATTCTTTCATTTAATAAGTAATTATTGAGTAAATACAATATGTCAAACACTGTTCTAGAAACTGGGATACAAAAATGAAGAAAAACCCCTGCCCTTATGGAATAAAGAAAATTAATGATAAATGACCAGATTATGGACATTTTTCAAAGTCAAATAAAAGAAAGCTAGATGTGATACAGTAACAAATTAGGAGAATTAAAAGTGTTTTAGCAGTAATTCACATGATGAAAGTGATGTACAACTAACTCTGTTATCCAGTTTTAATTGACCAGGAAAATCTTGGTTTCAAGATTATTAACCAAGCAACAAAATTTCAAATACCCATTACTTATTGAGTGCTAGGTGATTGATCTGAGCCAGGTGTTATTCTAAGCACTTTATGTATTAACTCATTTCATCCTCACAAAATCAGTCTTAAATATTATTATTTTCCACATTTTATGGATGACGAGACTGAAGCACAGTAAGGTTAAGTAACCAAAGGTCACACACCAAGTAAATGGTAGGGCAGACCCAGGCAGTGTATATCTAGAGCCCACATTCTTAACCACTGCTCCATTTGCTTATGATAATCTAGTGAAATCTAGAAAGTCACAAGGGTGAAGTAGTGGACAATGACAGAAACAGAAAGACTTGCTTTTTTCCAAAAAATTAATTGGATTTCAAGGCCATGCGCAGTGGCACACGCCTGTAATCTTAGCACTTTGAGAGACCAAGGCAGGAGGATCACTTGAGGCCAGGAGTTCAAGTCCAGCCTGAGCAACATAGTGAGATCCCATCTCTACAAAAAAAAATTTTTTTTAATTAACCTGGCATGGTGACACATGCCTGCAATCCCAACAACTCAGGAGGCTGAGGCAGGAGGATCACTTGAACTCAGGAGTTCGAGGCTGCAGTGAGCTATGATCTTGCCACTGCACTACAACCTGGGTGACAGAGCAAGAACTTGTCTCAAAAAAAAAAAAATTGGACTTCATAGTAGGTGTATTAGTTTCCTAGGGCCACTGTAACAATCTGGATGGCTTAAGCCCAGAGAAATATATTCTCACAGTTATGGAGGCTAAAAGTCTGAAATCAAAGTGTTGACAAGGCCATGCTTACTCCAAAGCCTCTAAGGGAGGATCCTTCCTTGCTTCTTCAGGCTTCTGGTAGCTCCAGGTGTTCCTTGTGGTAGTGTAACTTTTATCTCTGCCTCCATTTTCATATGAACATCTTCCCTCTACGTCTGTCTCTGTGTCCAAATTTCCCTCTTCTTATAAGGACACAGTCATATTGGATTTAGGACCAACTTCATCTTAACTTGGTATGACCTCCTCTTAGCTTGATTACATCTGCAAAGACTCTATTTCCAAATAAGGTCACATTCATAGATTCCAAATAGACAAGAATTTAGGGAGATGCTATTCAACTCAGTAAAGTAGGGAAATTATTCAAGAATAATGTAGGATTAGAAGCTTGGGGCAAGGCATTGGCAGAGACAAGAATATCAAAAAGTATGCCAGTTTCAGAATTACTAATTTAAAAATAATATGGTTTCCAAGAGGAAACATTCACAGTTTCACTTAGTAATGAGATGTAGGTTGTGGCCAGGAAGGTCATCTGGCTCTTCAGCTGGACCTTATACTCCAATTAACAAGATTCAGGGCTGGGCGCTGTGGCTCACGCCTGTAATCCCACTACTTTGGTTGACAGAGATGAAAGGATTGCCTGAACCTAGGGTTCTGAGACCATCCTGGGCAATTTGGCGAGATCTCCTCTCTACAATAAATAAAATAAAATAAATTAGCCAGGCGTGATAGCACGCACTTGTAGTTCCAGCTACTTGGAAAGCTGAGGCAGAATGATCGCCTGAGTCCAGCGGGTCAAGACACTGCACTCCAGCCTGGGTGACAGAGTGAGACTCTGACTCAAAAAAAAGTTTCAGGGACTGGTCCCCCACTTTCTAGGTCCGAAAATGTTATTTTTTCCATATACCTATCCAGAATTGCTCAGGCCAGGGAAATAGACTTAAATGCTATCTAAATCACAAAAGAACATTGTCAAAACCAGAGAAAAATATAACTGACAAGTGGGTCAGAAGTTGAATGGGTTGTCAACACATTCTCTCACTAGGAAAATCTGTAGAGGAAGCTGTTTAATCAGACGGTTGCTTGGTAGGCATGGAAGCAAAGTAGAGGAGTTATTTGGGTGTTATCAATTTGTGTAATTCAGCTCTCATCTGTTAGATACACTTGCTCTTGGGAAGAGGGGAGTGTCATCCAAGAGGTCAGAATACCCCATTAGCTGGGATGAGCATCCTCCCCCTGAATCAATGCAAGAGGCATAAGCACATTTTACTCTCTGACTCCACCTTTTCTAGATTTCAGCCTAGTGTTTCTAAAGTGGAGTTTAATGCAGTTGATTGGGTTCTCTTGTCTTGGTTATAATCCTACTCCAGTTATGCCTCTCTGAAACCAGATCTTGGTTACCTCGATTGGTCTTAAGGGCTCCAGGGTTACATCTCTGGGTTACATATGGATAACATTGTTAGGTAGTTAGACAGACATGAGCAGGGAATGAAGAGGGGAAAAGGTAGGAAACGGGAAACCAGCTGACATTTAGTTGTTTACTCATTTTAGAAATTTTCATTCATGATGAGCTGGACCACAAGCAAAAGCTGATTGAATTTAAAGAGCACCTTTTTTCTTCTTTTTTTGCCTTTAGGTATGTGATCCCCCTCCCACCCCACTTCCTTGATGTAACCTGTTAGGGAGGGCTACCTTATCTAGTAAATCACTGCTGATGTTTGAGAGAGGACAACAAGCCATCACCTAATAACCAAGATGTGTGGAGAAGCCATGTGTCTTTAAATAAACATCTGCAAACCTAGATAAGGAGCAATCTTGCTGGACTCTTTTAGAAACTCTTTAAAATCCTAAAAATGTAAACTCTTTTCCTTTATAATATTTAGTTTCAGACTTATGTTTTATGTTAATAATGATTAACATTATTAACTAACATTAGCTTAGTCTTGTAAACTAGAGCTCATTGCATGTATGAATAACAAATTATGAAAAGATAGATGGTAGCCCCGAAATTGTTTGAAGACACTTGTAACTTTAACAAGGTAGAATTAACAATATCTAAACATTAGTTTATGTCAAAGGTCACCTGAAGGATTTATACCCTAACCACAAAGAGGGAAAACAAGTCTGAGAAGAAACTAACTAACTAAGACCAGAGACTAAGACAAATAAAATTATAAAAACAAAACCAAAGAAATAAACGAGGCTCTCTCACTCTCTGATCAGCCTGCTCCTCTTGATCCATAGGAATGTACTTGCTTGCTTTAGAAACTCTGCTTTGCTTTACTTACATGCAATTAAACTCTTCCTTACTGTCCTAAGTCTGGTGTCATGTCCACTTCTTTGTTCATAAATAACCAACCAACCCTAAACCAGCATTTCTGCTGACAATATCAGCCATTATGTGTTGATAGTAGTAGTGTATCATTAAAGAGTAGTGTATTTTCCAAGTTCTATCGGCATCTTTATTTTGCTTCTATGTAGGAATGGCAATTACACGGCAAGCCCATCCCATCCTTCCTTTACTTCCACTATTTTTACTTCCCTGCATATCCATGGCCAACTCAAGTAATCCATCACAGTTCTTACTGAGTCCAGAGACAGCATCAGAATCTTCAACACAGTGCTTTAAGTCAACTACTTTCAATCTCTGAGAGTTGATGCTTGAGATAAAACCCACTTGCCGGCTGGGCTCAGTGGCTCAGCCTGTAATCCCAGCACTTTGGGGCAACTTGGCAAGACCTCGTCTCTACCATAAATCAAAAACTAGCCGGGCATGGTAGCACGCACCTGTAGTTCCAGCTACTTGGAAGGCTGAGGCGGGAGGATCGCCGGAGCCCAGCAGGTCGAGGTTGTGCTGGCTGGGAGCGTGCCACTGCACTCCAGTCTGGGTGACAGAGTGAGATTCCAACTCAAAAAAAAAAAAAAAAACCCACTTGCCAGCTGGGAGCAGTGGCTCACACCTGTAATCCCAGCACTTTGGGAGGTGGTGGCAAAAGGATTGCCTGAGCCTATGGGTTCACAACCAGCCTGGGCAACTTGGTGAGACTTCGTCTCTACAATAAATCAAGAAAAATTAGCCGGGCATGGTGGTGCATGCCTGTAGTTCCAGCTACTTGGAAGGCTGAGGCGGAAGGATCGCCTGAACCCAGCAGGTTGAGGCTGTGGTGGCCGTGAGCGTGCCACTGCACTCCAGCCTGAGCAACAGACTGAGACTCCCACTCAAAAAATAAAAAACCTACTTGCCATTCTTCCCCTTTATACAATATTCATTATATTCACAAAATGGCCAAGAAGATGAAACTGTAACAAAGGGTCTTATCTCTCAGGTAAAAAATCATGTAATAAACAGCTTTTGAAGTATCTAGGCTGCCGTCTTTCTCATCTACAGAGGTGGGCCCCCAGCAATCAAGTTTATCAAGTGTGATCCCCTCACCCCCGCAGTTTTGATCTCTCCCCTGTCACCTCTGATTAGAGTAGGAGTCAACACTTGACCTAAACTAGAACAACCGATTCTCTTTTCTAACATTTTGGGACCGGAAATAGGAGATTCTAGTTTATCTAGGACTGGTCTTTCGAATAAATGAAATTTCAGGATCCAGGGGCTGAGGTAATAAAAGAGAAAAACAGTCTGCAGAGAGAAAAATAAAGTGAACTCCTTTTGAATCAGTAGTTCTATGTTTTTCTAATGATCAGTCATGTTTAGGAACTGCCTTTATAGGCCATAGAGAACAAAGTGTGGTTTAGACACTTTTCTCTTTCCCTGACAACAAAGCAACTTTTGAGAATTTAGAAGCTCAACCCAAATGTTTTACTTTAATCATTTCCTGTGCCTTCTAAGAATTTCTTTTCTCCTAGCATGAGGAGATAAACCTTTATACCTTTAAGATTTTTTTTTTTTATTTTTTTTTAGTCAGAATCTCACTCTGTCACCCAGGCTTGAGTGCAGTGACTCAATCACAGCTACCTTGACCTGCTGGGCTCCGGCAATCCATCCACCTCAGCCTTCCAAATAGCTGGGATTACAGGTGTGCCACTACATCCAGCTAACTTTTTCTTGATTTATCGTAGAGACAAGGTCTCGCTATGTTGCTCAAGCTAATCTTGAACTCCAGGGCTCCGGCAATCCTTTTGCCTCAGTCTCCCAAAGTGCTAGGATTACAGGTGCAAGCCACCATGCCCAGCCTATTTATACTTTTATGTATCAGATACTGAAAACTGAGAAGAAGGAATGGAAGCTAAAGCCGGATATTTCTGAGGAAATTGAATCAGCCCACCCAAATTAGATGTCCCAGGGATTTAAACTCAGGATCCAGCGATTCTGAGAACAGCTTGAAGAGTCAACAGTTAAACTCATCAGTGGTTGGACAGCAGCAATCCCCTTTTGGAGATAGAGGGTTCAGCCAAGTAAGCATTACTCTTTTTTTTTTTTTTTTGCAGTGGCCATGAGTGTGCCACTGCACTTCAACCTGGGCTTAAGCATTACTCTTAAGAAAACCCTTATAGGAGAGGGAAAACTTGACAGTAATAAGAAAGTAAAGATTTGTGATCTGAGTTCAGTTGTTATACACCAGAGAGTGTCTGCAGAAGTAAGAATCTATAGGTGCAAGGCATGTGGTCACAGCTTCAAACAGAAGTCAGGACTTGCTCAGCATCAGAAAATCCATGTTATAAAGAGAACCTATATATGTAACACATGGAAAGGTTTTCAGCAGAAGTTCAAACCTGATTATACACCAAAAAATTAACACAGGAAGGAAACCTTGTGTTTGTGGTAACTGTGGCAAAGACTTCAGTTAGAGCTCCAATCTCATTTAACATCAACAAATTCACAACAAGGAGAATCCCTATGAATGTAATCAGTGTGGAAAAGCTTTCAGAGGCAGTTCAAACCTTATCCTTCACCAGAGAATTCATAGTGAAGGGAAGTCATATATATGCAATGAATGTGGAAAGGCCTTCAATCAAAACTCAAATCTTATACATCACAGAATTCATAGTGGAGAGAAATCCTGTGAATGTGGAAGAGTGTTGAGTCAGAGCTCACATGTTGCTACCCACCAGAGAATTCATACTGGGAAGAAAACCTATTAATGCAGTGAATGTGAGAGAGACTTAAGGCAGAGTTCCCCCCTTATTCAGCATCAAGGAATACCTAGTGGAGAAAAACACTATGAATGCACTGAATGTCATAAAGCCTTCAGTGGGCGCATAGTTTTTCTTAAACATCAAAGACTTCATACTAAAGAGAAACTCGAATATGAGAAAGCCTTCAGTTCAGATTCAAAATTTAATGGACAGCAGAGAATTCATAAGAAAAAGAAATCTTATGAAATTAATGAATGTGAAAAAACTTTCCAAGGCAGCTCAAGGAAGCGCAGATATTATTAGACATCAAACTCAAACTAGTCCCACTGGAGAAAACCTTATGAATGCAGTGAATGTGGAAAGGCCTTCACTCAGAACTTAGTCCTTATAGAACATAAGAGAATCCATACAGATGAGGGGCCTTATAATTTCAGTGGATGTGGGAAAGTCTTTAGGGGGAGCTCACAACTTATTCAGCATCAAAGAATTCACAGTGGAAAGAAAACTTATGAATGTAATGAATGTTCAAAGACCTTTAATCAGAGCTCCGACCCTATTCAACACCATAGAATTAATAGTGGAGAAAAGCCCTATGACTGTAACAAATGCAGAAAAGCCTACAGATGGAGCACAGACCTTGTTAGCATCAGAAAATTTATGATGGAGAGAAAGTTTATGAATGTAATGAGTGTGGAAACACTTTCAGTCAAAGCTTAGGTCTAGCTCAGCATCAAAGAAACCACACAAGATCATAACCCTATAAAGGCAGTAATAATAAAGATGCCAATATATACGTATAATTGTTTGATTTTATTTTTCAGTTAGAGTCACTCTGTCACCCAGGCTGGAGTGCAGTGGCAAGACCACGGCTCACCGCAGCCTAGACCTCCTGGACTCAGGCAATCCTTCCTCCTCAACCTCCTGAGTAGCTGGGACTACAGGTGAGAACCATGATGCCTAGCTAATTTTTTTATTTTTTTTGTAGAGATGAGGTCTCGCTATGTTGCCCAGGCTGGTCTCAAACTCCTGGGCTCAAGTAATTCACCCACCTCAGCCTCCCAAAGTGCTATGATTACAGGTGCAAACTACCACGTCCAGTCCTGTTTGTTTTTAAATACTGTTTTATCCATGTTTAGCCATCATAACTACTTGGAAAATTCTAAGCTTCCTAAGAGCAATTTTTATCTGATTCAGTTCACAGTACTTAGCCTTAGGTCATGTGCAGATGTGTCCTTCCTACATGCTTCCCACATGATAAATCAGAAGCCTTGACAGGGATATAAGCCTTTTGTTACATTTAACCTCTTTATCATCAGAGATTCCACACCACAGGAAAATATTGCAAATAGAGGAACTTACATAAAGCAACTACATTATCACAAAATAATGTCTTTGCGTGTCCTATTTAGGAGCACCAGGAATCTGATAGCTTTCCACCTCTTTTTTTCCTTAATATGAACAGTACCAGGGGAACAGTAAGATGGATATGATAACCTGAACTCTAGGCTGGATGTCTTTTTGGGACAGAGTCTAATCCAAAAGTCTGCAAATGAGCCTGAAGGGGTTATTTTTTGTTTGTTTGTTTTAGTTGGAGTCTCACTCTGTCGCCTAGGCTGGAGTTCAGTGGCATGCTCACAGCCACCGCAGTGTCGACCTGCTGGGCTTAGGTGATCCTTCCACTCAACCTTCCAAGTAGCTGGAACTGCAGGTGCGTGCTGCCATGCACGGCTTTACTTATTGATTGATTGATTGATTGTAGAGATGAGGTTGCCCAGGTTGGTCTCGAACCCCAGGCTCAGGCAATCCTCTTGCCTTGCCCTCCCAAAGTGCTGGAATTACAGGCTGAGCCACCGCACCTGGCCAGACCTGAAGTTTTTACATTAGAATAAATGCCAATATGTAGACTAGGGAGTTTAAGCTTGTTCCTCCACTCCAAGCAAAATTAGATACAGAAGCAGCTAATGTAACTGGGAAAAGGAAATGAACAGTAGGATGAGTTGTCTTCTTTCATGTAAAAGTAGTGATTCAATCTATTCTGTAGGATTTCCAAGTATAATGGCACATTGGAATCTGACATAGTGAAATCCAGGCTCTATCATTTTTCATCTGTGTAACCTTTAGTGTTTCTGAGTCTTGATTTTCTCATCTATAAAATTAAGATAATGATACCTCCCTTGTGGGGCAACTGTGATGATTAATTAAAGAGAAAATTTCATTAAGTGTCTATCATAGTAGACATTCAATAAATGATAGCTATTTTTATTAGTAGTTCCTGTGTGCAATGATTATCAAAGATAATTTAAAGGAAAAAGATAACATGTCTCCTCCTCCCAAGCCTTGAAGATTACAAGATTTTGCACTTCCTGGTCCTACTTGAAGTAAGAAGGTGCTTGGCTCAATGTAAGTAAATGGCAAAGATTTGGAGGCAGTGAGGATTTATACATATTTTCAAGGATGCTATATCTTGGAGAAACACACTTAATAGTTAATCTAAAAACTGTTATAATACTACAGAGTTGAATACAGGTTTTTCTTGGAGAGACTAAGATTTAGCTATTTTATAAAAATTGAGAGATTGGGCTGGGTACAGTGGCTCACACCCGTCAGCCCAGCACTTAGGGAGGCCAAGGTGGAAGGATGGTTTGAGCCCAGGAGTTTGAGACCAGCCTGGGCAACATAGCAATACCATCTATACAAAAAAATTTAAACCTCATATATTTAAAATAAAAAATTATAAGCAAAATAATAAAAAATAATAATAATAATTTAAAAATTAGCTGAGCATGATGGCACATGCCCATAGTCCCAGCTACTCAGCAGGCTGTGGCAGAAGGATCACCTGAGTCTAGGAGGTCAAGGTTATAGTGAACCATGATCGTGCTACTACACCCCAGCCTGGGTGACAGAGTGAGACCCTGACTCAAAAGTTGAGAGACTGAATCAATACCCTGCAAATCTGATAGAAACTTTATTGCTATAGGTGGCTTAACTGGTATTCCACCATCAGTCTGGTTTTTACCCTTCCCTATTAGATACCATTGTCTAACACTTCAACCACGCTTTTGCCAACACTCCTTTTGCCTATTTATCTTTTTGCCTCATTGACCTTCAGTCATATATACCTAACCACAACAAAAACCTACCATGGACAGTCCTAATTGTCCTCCTTTCCCAAGCCTGCATCTGAACTGAGTAAGGAAACTACTCACCTAGGTGGACGTAGGCACTTAATACTAACACAATCTCTATTCAGCATTCTCTCCCACAGTCTATAACAATCACTTAATACCTTCCTTCACTCCTTACACATCCAACCACCCACCCACTCACCCACCCCTTCTTAATACCCAATTGCTTACCTCCAGAAGGTATTAGAGACCTTCACACAGGCATATCCTCATCCTTCACCTATCTCTCACATGTATTCACTCCATCTTTGCTCCCTTCTCGATAGAAGAACTACTCTTTCTCATATTTAGGGCAAGATTTTGCACTTCCTGCACTTCTCGATAGAAGAACTACTCTTTCTCATATTTAGGGCTCCTATCCCACTCCATCCAAGACCTTACTTCATCCATTTATCTCGTATCTCTCCTGAATCTTAAACCCTCTTCTCCACTGCCCCTTCCCAAACAAACAAATGGAATTCAACTTAACCTCCCTTCGCTCCATTTTTTACTTATATCATTTCCCTTTATAGTCAAATTTGTATTTAAAGAGTTGTCTGGGGCCAGGCAAAGTGGTTCATGACTGTAATCCCAACACTTTGGGAGGCCAAGGCAGGAGGATACTTGAGGCCAAGAGTTCCAGACCAGCCTGGGCAACATAGTGAGACTGTCTCAAAAAAGAAAAGTCTGGCCTCATTGCCCCCAATTCCTTATCTCTCTTCCTCAACCCACTGGGGTCCCTCTCCCAACACTCTATCAAATCTACTTTCACCAAGCACACAAGTGACATTTATTACTAAACCCACTCCTTATCCAGCTCCCTTCTTCCAAACCATCTCTTCCCCGAGCAGGCTGGGTTTGGATGTAGCATGTGAGGATGCAGAAAAGTAGAGCGGGTAAATATGTTTATGTTCCTTGGCTGGGGCCAGACTGCAAATCATTTATGCTTCCAACTTCTAAATCTCTGATAAAATAAAGATTTGGAGGGACTTTCTCCCTACCTTTGAAACTGATGAGATTAGAAGACATACCTAAAATTCTGTTAAAGGATGTGATGCTATGGTAATGTCCAGTATAGGCATGAGTTAAGCCTTATGGTGAAGAGGGCTTTGAACAACAGAGACAAGTTTGGAAGGACTATTTTCTCGGTCTCTGGATTTGATTAGAATCTTAGGTAAAATGGTTTCTCCTGATTACCTCTGAAAGGTATCCCTAGCATTTGTTTGCTTATTTGTTTGTTTGTTTGTTTGTTTTGAGTCAGAGTCTCACTCTATCGCCCAGGCTGGAGAGCAGTGGCATGCTTACGGCCATCATAGCCTCCACCTGCTGGGCTCAGATGATCCTTCTGCCTCAGCCTTCCAAGTAGATGGAACCACAGGCACATGTCATCATGCCCGGCTATTTTTTCTTGATTTATTGTAGAGATGAGGTCTTGCCAAGTTTCCCAGATTGTACTCAAACCCGTGGGCTCAGGCAATCCTCTCACCTCGGCCTCCCAAATTGCTGGGATTATAGGCTTGAGCCACCATGCCCAGCCTCTGAAAGGTATCCACTGACCATTTTTGTAGATGTTTGATTAAGAAGAATGTACTTGTGGAGAATCTCTGGGTCAGATCTAGCAGTACCTTCAAATACTGAAAAGGAAGGTGCAGCAAGACTTCTCTGAGTCCTGGTATTATAATAGCCTCAAAACTGTTCACCTTTCTGGTATATCATATATATACCACTGTTTTCTTTTTCTTGAAACACTGCTTTCACCATTTTTCACACAAAAACATATATAAAGTCACATTCATAAAAAGAGCCAGTTGCTGCCCTTACCTAAAGCAAAAGACCTGGCATTTAATACCTTCTCTCATCTGGTCCCACACTAACTTGTCTCTCATTTTGTGAAACCTCCAGCTCAAGGTCTGGTCTAATAACTGTCCCAAAACAGGCACTGTATTGTGCTAACTTCTTTAAGGCCTAGTTCACTATCTCATGCCTTCTACTCACCTGTAGCATTGAGTCTCTACCACTTAAACTGCTAACTTTTTCTTTAAACGCAGATAACATGTCCGACAAGTTCAGTGGGGCACATGCTCGCTCACTTCTTAAAAGAGAAATAAATGCCTAGGCACTTTAAAAAAAAAACTATATTGGTCATCATAAGAAAAATTCAAACACTGATGTACAATTTGTTTGAATGAACAAGCCAAAAACTTTTGTTTCTCCAATCTCTCAGCTTACAGGAAGACATTATTATACTGCAGATCTTTCATGTACTCTTGTTTTCTTCACATTCCCAACTACCTACACTGTTAGCTTCTTGAAAGCAGGAAAGCTGGGCACAGTGACTCATGCCTGTAATCCCAGCACTTTGGGAGGTGGAGAAGAGAGGTTTGCCCAAGTCCAGAGGTTTGAGACCAGCCTGGGCAACTTGATGACACCTCATCTCTACAATATATCAAAAAGTTAGCCAGGTGTGGTAGTGCACGCCTGTGGTTCCAGTTACTTGGAAGGCTGAGATGGAAGGCTCACCTGAGCCCAGCAAGCCAAGGCTGCAGTGGTCGTGAGCGTGCCATTGCACTGCAGCCTGGGTGACAGAGTGAGACTGACTAAAAAAAAAAAATTAGCTGGGCATGGTGGCGCATGCCTGTAGTTCCAGCTACTTGGAAGGCTGAGGTGGAAGGATTGCCTGAGCCCAGTAGATCAATGCTGCAGTGGCCATGAGCGTGCCACTGCACTACAGCCTGGGTGACAGAGTGAAATTCTGACTCAAAAAAAAAAAAAAAAAAGAAAGCAGGGAAATTACATTATATTCCCTTGCCCCTTACATCTATTTTTTTGTTCAATTAACGAATGAATGTCCAGTTTATGTGTTGATCTTTTTACTGAAAAACATTTATCACAAGAGGATAGTATATGTCATTTTCTTCCTTGCTTTTCTTGCTCCTATAGATACAAACATAAATCTATATAATAAAAAAACAAAAACCCTCAAGTTAAATGATATTTTGCTTGGGCAAAGTATTCATTTATTTCAAATTAAATGTGTTGGTTAGCTTCTAGTTAAATACTTTAATGATTCTCATTTAGAAATTATGTCTTCCTAAAAGTAGTGCTTCATGTTACATCTCAATAGCATTTTGGGGGGATCTTCTAGCCTTGTGGCATGGTGTTAAAAAGTTTTAGCTGGTGCACACAACTTTAATAATTTATATTTTGTTAGAAAATCATTCATTTCATATAGGTTTTCAAATATGCTACCCTAAAGTTGAATGTGATAGCCTCTACTCTGAATCTCTCCTGATTCTGTATTTTGTTGTTGTTTTTTTTTTTCCGTTGGAGTCACTCTGTTGCCCAGGTTGGAGTGCAGTGGCACGATCCTGGCTCACTGCAGGCTTGATGTCATAGACTCAGGTAATCCTTCCTCCTCAGTTTCTCGAGTTGCTGGGACTCAAGTGTGCATCACCACGCTCAGCTAATTTTTTCATTTTCTTATAGAGACGAGGTTTTGCTATATTGCCCAAACTGGTCTCCAACTCCTGGGTTCAAGCAATCCTCTCACCTCAGCCTCCCAAAGTGCTAGGATTACAGGTATGAACCACCACACCTGGCCCTGTGGTTGTTTTATTTCTCATTCCTTTTCTTGTTCATTTTTATTTCTCTTTTCTTTAATCAGGCTCTAAACAAGTTTGCCTATTTCAATACTCTTGTTTTCAAAGGACTCAGCATTTGAATTTATCCCTTCTACTATTTTTTTTTTTATTTTTTTATTTTTTGAGTTGGAGTCTCACTCTGTCGCCCAGACTGGAGTGCAGTGGCCGCTCCCGGCCACCGCAGCCTCGACCTGCTGAGCTCCGGCGATCCTTC
>CAUYQG010000807.1:0-17452 GCA_963574415.1 Tarsius wallacei
CAAAGTGAGACTCCAACTCAAAATAGGTAGGTAGGTAGACAGACAGAAATTGAAAATTAAAAATGAGCAAATTATACCTTCAGCAAAGAAAGGAAATGGAATATAGATCAACAGACTCAAAAACACTTTTAAAAATAGAGATGTAACACAAACATACTCTGCATGTTTGTGTTACATCTTGCTCCAGAAACCTGTGATAGTTCTTCATAGCTTACAGTTCTTCATGTTTTCTCTGTCATTCACCAGGCTTCCTATCTCTATACTACTTCAGTTCTGTTATTTCTGCAACAAGAACTCTTTTCTCAGTCATAACCAGCATATTGTATTAACAAGTGTATGTTTCTCTTTGTTTCTCTTCTGGGAAGAATGATCTGGAATCATGAAGAGAGCAGTTTTGGGCTCTAGTTACACAAGGGCATAGGTTTGTTATCCTCCTACTTTTGTAATGGTGGACAAATTACTTAGACTCTGTAAAATGATGATAGTATTTCCTCATAGGGTTGTTCCAAGGATTCAGTGAAAAACACATACATGTGCGTGCGCGCGCGCACACACACACACACACAGTCACATACTCACAGTAATAATACAGACAGAACTTGGGAAATGTTTAACAAACATTGGTTCCCCTTTCTTTCTCCTTTTCGTCTAATCAAACTCTCCCACTGAAGTTCTTTTTTCCCTTCATGAACTCTTTTGGGTTACTACAATTTTTTTTCTTTCTTTTATTTAGTCCAGTGATGCACATGATCCCAAGTAATCGATTTGTTGATAATATACTGTTCTTAGCAGTATCCCTATTTATTTGGCGTAGTTGTGCTATTCAGTCAGGAGAGTTAATTTTATAATGTAAAGATGGATGAAGAAATCAAAGACAGAGTCTCGTTCTGCTTCTGCCACTAGCTTACTGGCTTTCAGAGTGATAACCTTTATTCTCTGGGTTAATATTCTCTCATCTTTAAAAGGAGAAAATTAACTAGAGATTTGTGATATTTCTTCCAATTTTGAAATTCAGTGCTTCTGAATATTCTTGAGAGTACTACTCTCTTTTGTGCTAGATTTTGATGAGAAATACAAAAATTTTTTTTAAGACCAAACATGTTTTAAAGTAGATCGACATGTACTAGGGAATTGAACTCTGCATAAATGACTAAAATGCAATGCAGCGTATGAAACAGAGTGCCATGGGTTCATGTCATCCTTTCCTGGTAGATTGCAAGCATTTCTGAGATAAGATTTGTGTCTCTTGCTGTTTATTGGTGCTCTTGATGTCCTTTAGAAATTTGAGCTTAGTGTTAGACACACGTTAGTTGACTCAATATGAGTTTCTGAGAAACTTTCTAATAAAAGATAATTTTTTAAATTGTATTTAATTTTATTTTCTGTTATTTGTTCTTTGATTTTTTTTTCCTTTTTCTTTCTTTTTTTTTCCCCTTTCTGCAGAATGGTCCTAGTGCCAGATCATGTCATAAAATGTGCATTGACATTCAGCGGAGGCAAATCTACACGCTGGGGCGTTATTTGGATTCCTCTGTGAGGAACAGCAAATCTCTGAAAAGTGACTTCTATCGTTATGACATTGACACAAACACATGGATGTTACTAAGTGAGGATACTGCTGCTGATGGAGGGCCAAAATTGGTCTTTGATCATCAGGTTTGATGCACAGTTAATATATGGTAGAATTAATTTATATGCAGTAATTCTTGCTCTTAGAGTTTGTTTTAGATGTTATACTGAGTTGTCTAATAGTAATCTCCACTACAAATACCTAGGACAGATAATAAAAATAATTATCATTTCAGTAGGTATAAAGTTATTCTTTAAATTCTTTTTCTCCTGTTTGCTACAGGATAAAAATATGAAGGTTTTAGAATGTAATTGTTGGTTTGTTAAAAACTTAAGTACAGAGAGTAGATGGAGCAATATTAGGAAAAACAAATTTAGTTTTATGGTAGATATTCAAAAAGCATAACAGTAACAACCTATCCTTTTAATATTTTTTATTATATATTTCTGGAATAAATTTAAAATTGCTTTATAATGAACTTGAGAGTTTGTAAACTGGAACTTTTCTTTCAATTAGAGTGAAGTATACTTAGTTTTGTCTATAATTACATAATCATTAGAAACCTATATAGGAATTTATCATACTATTTAAGTTTGAATTCAGCACCAGTAGAAGTCATATAATGGTGTTGTGAACAAAAAGATTGCACATAGCCTATTGTAAGCCATTTTAATATTAACATCTCTCTCATCATCATCCCCATTAGTGTCATCATCATACTTATCTGCCTATGAATACTTACTCCATATCAGTTCAATGTAGGTCAAACAAAACAGTATAGGCAGGTGAATTCTGTAGGCAGTTTTACTGGGCTCAACCTGTGTCCAGAATGTTTTTTGGAATATTAAGGAGAAAAAGACTTTTGGAAGATCTGTAACTCTGTATTGAACATAGTGTTATGCAGTACTTGGGAAATGGGAGGTGGTACTGGAATTATGACAGAATTTAGTTCACGTCTAAAATCTTTTTCAAGGAGTTACAACCCAAATGTCTAGTTATTGTGTCTTTGTAGACTTTTGTTAATTCATTGCTTTAAAACTATCCTATTGCCATATTTATATTAACATATAACTGTTAATGGTAGGGTAAAAGAGGAATAAGTTATGCCTACAAGTAAATACTAGGTGGAAAATCAAAAGCATTAGTCTTCAAGGTACTCCCCAGATTGAATTTGGAACTTCTGTTGGCTCTATATGACTAAGTACCACAGAGCTACACACATCCCTGCTGACATGCTCAGTGTTGTTCATGTGAGAATAAGCATGCCATGAAAAGGTAGCCTGGTTCTGAGCTTCTAAAAACATCAACAGATCACATTGTTTTTTGTTTTGCTTTGTTTTGTTTTTTTGAGTTGGAGTCTCACTCTGTCGCCCAGACTGGAGTACAGTGGCACTTTCCTGGCCACCGCAGCCTCAACCTGCTGGGCTCTGGCGATCCTTCCGCCTCAGCCTTCCAAGTATCTGGAACTATAGGCGCGTGCTACCACGCCTGGCTAATTTTTTGATTTATTGTAGAGATGAGGTCTCGCCAAGTTGCCCAGGTGGGTCTCGAACCTGCGGGCTCAGGCAGTTCACTCACCTCAGCCTCCCAAAGCACGGGATTACAGGCTGAGCCACCGAGCCTGGCTTGTTTTTTGTTTTTAACTTTTAAATTTTTAATTTTAAAGATGTGGGGTACAATTCAGGGTTAGGTATATAAATGTTTATTATGCAGGTACCCTTGCTGATGAGGTGTGCCCCTCCCTCCCCTGGCAGTTTCCTACTACAGCAGATCACATTGTTAGGGAACAATTTATTCTCTTGTTCCCACATGGTTGCACATGTCTTTTACAAAGACACTGATGTCTTTTTAAAAACTAATTATTTATTTATTTTTTACAAGTTGAAAAAAGAATAGCTTAGGAATAGTCTGATTGCAGCACATAAAGAGTTCTTGTGTGGGCTTTGTTTCTTTTGACGTTGATAAAATAAGATGTGTCTTAGAAGCTGGGTGTTGTTAAATAATGCTTGGCTTTCAACTGATTAGATGTACAACAAAATACTAGGGGTGAAGAAATGAGATTTCAGTCCTCACTTGGCCAACAACTAGCTCTGTGACACTGAGCAAGTAATGCAATCTGTATACGCCTCCATTTGGTATTATAGTTCATGCAACAAAAACTATAAGTTAGAAGTTATACGTTAGACTTGTAGTGTTCATGATACTTTAGTATTTAACTCTTAATATTCAGATTTGGTAAGAAAATGAGAAAGCTAGAGGCATGAAGACAAGTTTAAAAGATGTGTGTTGCCGTTTTGAGTTTTAATATATCAAAAAAATTCAGAGACTTTTTAATTTCTTAAGAACATTGTGGCAGCTTAGTTCTCAAGCTTTCCATGAATCACTATGTATGATTTTTTTCAGGAACAATGAAAATCATACAAAAAGATTTAGAAATACACCACACATACACATACAAGCCACATATTCAACACAACCAGGAACCAGAGAAAACTTATATCTCCTAATTTTTTGTAAGTTTAGCCAAAAACAACTGAGCAACCAGAACTTCTGTTGATACCCACAGTAGTGTAATGGAGGAGAACTGGGAATGCAGAGGGATCCTAGCCATGGTACATCATAGTGGGAAATATCAGGAACATGACCAAGATTGCTCCCAGAGCAGCAGCCACTAGACGAATCAGTGAATTAACATGTAGAAAGTGCCTAGAAAGGTCCAGAGGTATAGTATATGTCAAAAAGTCCTGTTTTCTAAAAATGAAAGAACACTGTGAGAAGTGGGGACAATGGCCAATGAGAAATTGGGGGAGCTCAAAGCTTGAGATAGACCCCTTCAAACCAAATGAGATTCACAGAACCAGAGAACGCATGGCTTTGCAGAAGCACTGTATTTTGAAGAAGCCATTCAATTCAGTAGCAACAGAGGAGGCAGTCCTGGAGCAAGAACCTTCCCCTTCCATAGGAATAGTGGTCTAGGGTAATTCAACTCACTTAAATATGAAAACCTAAAAATCAATAAACACCAAATCTTTAGAGAGGCACTCTAAAGAAAAACAATAAAGAGAAAAATAGGGCAAAACTTTCCTTCATGCAAAAGCAAATGAAAGGTCTATCTTAGTATATTGCCATTCTCAGAAATGAAGACTAATCTACAAGGAGCATAAAGAAGAATAGGTGTTAACCAGAAAATTATAGAGATGATAGGCAAAGGAGAACCAACATACACATAATTGGAGGCATTAAAGAAGAAAACCGAAACAATGGAACATAACAAATACTTACAGATGAAACTCAAGAAAACTTTCCTAAAGAAAGGTTTACTCCACGTATCAAATGAGCACACTATATTTTGGGAGAATTGACCCAGATATTCATCTGAAGACATTGAATATAAAAGATAAAGAGATCATTTTGAGCAGTTAGGCAAAATGATCAAGTCACCTATAAAAACTGAGAATGGTATCAGACTTCTCTACATCTCCTTTCAGTGCCAAGAAATAGTAGAGCAACATCCAGAAGACTCAAAAAATGTCTTAGATGTTACCTTTAGCCAAACTGTCCTTCAAGTGTAAACAGTTTTTGAGGAAATTACCAGAAAGTGGAAGGCGAGTTAGCCAAGAAGTAGCAGGAAAAACTTCAGTTGAAGAATTGAAGATGTCAGCTTGGCATTCTTGCTGGGACATGAAGCATTTTTGGAGGTTGGTAAAGGGAAGGTGTAGGTTGACTAACACTGGAGACTTGGCTTTATTACAATATCTTCAAATTTTGTGAGGTGAAAATTATTTTGAACCTAGCCTAATCCTTGCTAATCTTGTGAGTGATAGGGTAAAATAAAGTCATTTTCAGATTCAAGAAAAATTATTTTGCAGGAAAATAAGTGGTTATCCACTATTTATTTGATTTTAAAAAGTAAATAACCTGTACGAGTAGATGAATATTCCCCAACTTTTGGCTTTAAAGATTTTTTTTTTAATTTCTTTGATAGAAAAGACATTATCACACAGTTTAATACGTCATTTGCTTTCCAGAAACATTTTTCAGAGATTAAAAATCACAAAACAAAACAAGTGGAAATCAAAAATTAAGAGGCTTCCTGAATCAGTTCAGACTGGTGTGCTGGGAAGAGCTACCAAGATAAGCTTGTGAATATTTCAGTCCTGCCAACAGTGAGAATAAGCCACATCAAATTTAAGCTTGAAAATCCCCAAAAAGGAAAGAGAAACTCCCTTTGTGGCCATGTGAAATAGAAACGTGAGGATTTGGTAATGGAGGTTGACTGATAGTATGAATCTGTGAATTAATGTAAGTGGGAATAGACCCAGCATGAGGCCTTCAGGATTTTCAGCATGATCCCAAGTATGTGGAGCGATGACGCCTGGAGTTCTTCACAGGGTAATGGAATCTGGACAAAGATAGGAGCTGAACAGGGCCAGCCTGTCGGTAGCAATGGACGCATTGATTTTTAACAATGTGATCATTTAAGACTGACATGTGGGAGCTCTTCCTCTGGTAAGCCAGAGACATGCAACTTTGACAGCTTAGTTTTTCAACCATATTTACCAAGATTTCACCCTTGGAGAATAGATTTTCATCTTAATTTACGGAGGCCTCTGAGAAACCTGGGAAATGGCAAATATGCTGGATATTTTTAGTAATAGGTAAAAATGAGGAGAGGCTAGAATCTTTTCAGTAATAAGAGCAGTAATTTTTAAAACAACCTTTAAAATTATTAAAACAGCTTTTTATTTGAAAATGCAAAAATAGATAAATATCAGAAGTAATTTGATGGGAGGAGAGAATTGAACACCTAAGGGCTAGTATTTGTTTTGGCAAAAAAATAAATGGTTTGTGTTCAAAATTTATTCTGCAAATATAAACACTGCTTGTATTCAACACCTAATTCCCAACGTGGATTTATATATTCTTTGAAATAAAACTTGAGTCTTATAGTCTTATGACAAATGGCTGTTTTCTCATGTGTTTTTATTGAAAAGCTGTAATCTTGAGTTGAAAGAATGGAAGAATCAAGGCTTGACTTTTTAACATGAATTACATAGCTTAATTCAAAAAAATTAAATTTGTATTTAGATTTACATTTATAGTTAAAAGGAGGCAAAATTCTTTACATCATAGAAGTCAGTCTGGAGACTGTTGCAATTTTTTTGTTTTACTATTTTGTAACATAATTTGATGCATTTTATAAAAATACAGAGAAATGAATAGAGCTGCATTACTATTATTCACATATATGCTCTCTTATTGGATGCTATCAGTATTAATAGAATGCTTGCCTAGAGTAGAAAGAAGGGAATTTTCATAAGGAGAATGACAAGGAGGGTATGATGACTATTCCCCCAAAGAGTGTGATTGGTATTCACTTCTAAGTATAAATCAGTAACTCATGTATCATTGATTGATTTTGGTTAAAATGTATGCAGTTTCAAGAAAGCTCTTTAAGTCAACTTGACTTACTCTAATTGGGAAAATGGAACACTGAAAAGGTATTTCTAAATCCAGCCTTGCAATCTGTGCACTTAATAGGCAGTACTTGGTGTCCTTAGGGCCAAAGTGCAGGTCTCTTGAGAATGGGAGGCTACACATGGTGGGTTCATTTTAGCACATGTGGCAGGAGCACACTGACGCTGTTCATCTGTCACCCTGTTCTGCTAGATGTGCATGGACTCAGACAAGCATATGATCTACACCTTTGGCGGTAGGATTCTGACGTGTAACGGCAGCGTGGAGGACAGCAGAGCCAGTGAGCCGCAGTTCAGTGGGTTGTTTGCTTTCAGCTGTCAGTGTCAAACCTGGAAACTCCTCCGGGAGGACTCCTGCAATGCTGGGCCCGAGGACATCCAGTCCCGGATAGGACACTGCATGCTCTTCCACTCAGTAAGGATATTCTGTGCATCGCATGGAGGTTACTTGTCACGTGTGTCTCCAGGAAAGAAGTGGTGGAAGTGGATGTTTCAGAAGAGATCAAAACTTCTCTTTAGTGTACCCATGGCAGAGAAAAACAAAACCTTTTTAGCAGTGAACTGTTTGCTAATTATGAGACTCTTCCCATCGACCCAACAATTCCTAAGTAGCTGTTACCTGATTACCAGCACAGGCAGTCTTTTGACTGACTTCACTGTTTGTCTAGGTATTATAGCTTCGCCTCTTCCTCATGTCTGTCCACGCACTGACTTTTCTTAGGAATCAGAAGGACAGTGACTTTATCTCCTAGTATCCCCTTCTCTGTGTGGCCATACACTTAGCTATAGAGAGGTTTACTAGTATTTTTTTCAAATTGCGGAGTTATTTTTCTTTTGAGTTAATTTTGTTTTTTAAAATTAAATTAAATTAAAATACATGGTTTCAAAGTCAAGGTGCTTTTGGAGAGGTCTGGTTTTGATCCCTGTCTTTCTGCGATGTACCTTTTTTAGTAGGTGACAGTCTCTTATTAGGTTTTGGTTTATGCTTCTTTATTCTTTCTTTTTTTTTTTTTTCCTGAGAAAAGGAGTAAGCAGCAGCCTGTCTACTTCATTCTTCATCTGTCCTTTTTCCTTTCATAGACTATCCTAGAGTCTAGATAGAAAGATCTCTAGATAGGGTGCCAGAGATCACCTCTTAGTATATGAGAGCTTCTCCCTTATTCTAGCATCGTACGCCATTGCTTAGGATCTATCAGAGTAACTTTTGTAGAGGTTTAACTCATTAAACAGTCATTCTTAATTCTTTATGGAAGTGACAACTTTCTCCCTTCTGTGTCATTATTTTTCTTCTTTTTCAGAAAAATCGTTGCTTATATGTATTTGGTGGCCAGCGATCAAAGACCTATTTGAACGATTTCTTTAGTTATGATGTGGACTCTGATCATGTAGACATAATATCAGATGGCACCAAGAAAGACTCTGGGATGGGTAAGGCATTTTCTGATTTCCTGTCTCATGTCTTCACTACTTAGGTAGAACATTATAGTTCATTTTCTTTCTAATCCCTTTTCACCCTTTACTCATTTCTTTAATTCTGGATAATAAGAAGACAATTCTACCAGGTTATTCATATTTTTAAGCAGCTTTGTCTGTTTAAAAATATGTGAACTCAGCCGGGCTCAGTGGCTCAGCCTGTAATCCCGCGCTTTGGGAGACTGAGGTGAGTGGATTGCCTGAGCCCGCGGGTTTGAGGCCTGCCTAGGCAACTTGGCGAGACCTCATCTCTACAATAAATCAAAAAAAAATTAACTGGGCATGGTAGTGTGCGCCTGTAGTTCCAACTACTTGGAAGGCTGAGGCGGAAAGATCGCCGGAGCCCAGCAGGTCGAGGCTGCGGTGGCCGGGAGCGTGCCACTGCACTCCAGTCTGGGCAACAGAGTGAGACTCCAACTAAAAAAAAAAAAAAAATGTGAACTCTTATTATCTCCTCCAAGCAGAAAGGCGATATGTGGATTTCTAAAAGAACTATTTGTTGAGGGGGGGGGGTAGGCTTTCAAGATCCAGTGTCTTTTTTTGTGTGTGTTGGAGTCTCTATCACTGAAACTAGAGTGCAGTGGCACGTTCACGGCCACCACAGACTCAACCTGCTAGGCTCAGATGATCCTTCTACTTCAGCCTTCCAAGTAACTGGAACCACAGGCATATGCCACCTTGCCCGACTGAATTTTTTATTTATTGTAGAGATGAGGTCTTGCCATGTTGCTCAGGCTGGTCTCTAACCCCTGAGCTCAGGTAATCCTCTCGCCTCCACCTCCTGAATTACTGGGGTTACAGGCGTGAGCCACCATGCCCAGCTAAGATTCAGAGTCTTAAAAGCTGTTTAGTCTGTATTTGCTCATCCTTTCCATCTTCAGGTTTCACTCTAGTGACTTTTGTATTAGGTTCTAACACAGTAGAGTGTATCTTTTTAAAGGAAGGACTTCATGTGATTGGTAACACCCTGTACATTTACAAGCTCAGCATCTAAGAAGTTATTCTCCTAGTAGTAGGTTGGCTAGTTTGCTCAGTTTATGTATACTGCCCTGGCATTATTATTATTTGAGTCAGGGTCTTACACTGTTGCCCAGGGGGGAGTGCAGCTTGACCACCTGGGTTTAGGCGATCCCTTCTACCTCAGCCTCCCAAGTAGCTGGGAATATGGGCTCATGCCACCACACCTGGCTAATTTTTTTATTTGCTGTAAAGATGAGATCTTGCTGTGTTGCCTAGCTGGTCTTGAACTTATGGGCTCAAGTATTCCTCCTACCTTGGCCTCCCAAAGTGCTAGGATTACAGGCATGAGCCATTGCGCCCGTCCTGCCCTGACATAATTATCAATAGTGCCCTATTCACTTAAAAAAAGTCTTGTTTTGATCATTTACAATTGTCCTATCCTGAAAGAGAGAGACAAAAACAAAACAAATCTGAAAACAGTTTTCTGAACTAATGCACTGTGCACAAGTAAATAAAAATAATAATCACCAAGATTGTCAAACCGGACATGGTGGCTCACGCCTCTAATCCCAGCACTGTGGAAGGCTGAGATCTCATTTCTACAGAAAAAGTTAAAGCACTAGCCTGATACACTCCTGTAGTCCTAGCTGCTCAGAGGCTGGGACTGGAGGATCGCTTGAGCCCAGGAGTTCAAGGCTACAGTGTACCACAGTCACACCACTGCACTCCAGCTAGGCGACAGAGCAAGAAAGACACTGTCTAAAAAAAAGAAAGAAAAATGCAGAAAGATCACTGTTCTTAGAGGAAAAATCTGTATCTATTCCATGATGTTTAAAAGAGCTTTGGGGGAAGAAATTTTGTTAGAATAAAAAGTAGAAGAGTTGTAAGAACAGCAAA
The DNA here is from genome assembly GCA_963574415.1 of Tarsius wallacei. Lineage (NCBI taxonomy): Eukaryota > Metazoa > Chordata > Mammalia > Primates > Tarsiidae > Tarsius > Tarsius wallacei. The sequence continues at coordinate 10,378 of CAUYQG010000807.1, forward strand.
AGGAAATCTCCCAAAAAGTAGACTAAGAGACAGAAAATAATGATCTTTAAAAAAATTAAAAATTGGCTGGGCTCGGTGTCTCAGCATGTAATCCCAGCACCTTGGGAGGCCAAGGTGAGTGGATTGCCTGAGTCCGTGGGTTCTCAAGACCCACCTGGGCAACTTGGCAAGACCTCATCTCTACAATAAATCAAAGGTTAGCTGGGCATGGTAGCGCGTGCTTGTAGGTCCGGCTACTTGGAAGGCTGAGGTGGAAGGAATGCTGGAGCCCAGCAGGTTGAGTCTGCGGTGGCCGGGAGCATGCCACTGCACTCCAGTCTGGGCGACAGAGTGAGATTCCAACTCAAAAAAAAAAATCAATTCACAAAGTTCAATATTGAACTAATAAGGGTTTCTCCAATAGAGAACAAAGCAAATGGAAGAGACAAGGCTATAAATAAATAATAGAAAATTTCCCCAAATTGAGAAACACTGGTCTCCAGATTGTAAATGGCCACTATAGAAGCCAGTACATTGAATTTTTTAAACACAAAATACAACCCTCTTAACTGAAAGGCACATCATTGTGCATTGCACATTTTCATAGATCAGGTATATAGAGAAGACCCTAAACGATTCTAGAACAAAACAAGGTTACTTTTATTTTATTTTTTTAATTTTTTCGAGTTGGAGTCTCACTCTGTCACCCAGGCTAGAGTGCAGGGGCACGCTCACGGCCACTGCAGCCTCGACCTGCAGGGCTCAGGCAATCCACCTTAGCCTTCCAAGTAGCTAGAACTGCAGGCAAGTGCCACCACACCCAGCTAATTTTTTGATTTATTGTAGAAATGAGGTCTTACCGTGTTGCCCAGGCTGGTCTTGAACCCCTAGGCTCAGGCAGTCCTCTCACCTTGGCCTTCCAAAGTGCTGGGATTACAGGCATGAACCACCGCACCCTACAAGGTCACATTGAAAGGAACAGGACTTAGAATGACACAGAAATTCTCAGCAACACAAGAAGCTAGAAGATATGGGAGCACTGGGTCTCAGAAATTCTGAGCAAAAATTATCAACCAGAAATCTATTGTTTTCAGATATGCAAGTTTTATCAGTGGAATGTGTTTGCCTGCAAGTAGTAAAAAGCCCAGTAAACACTGGCTTAAATAGATACAGAATCATTTTTCCCCCTGAACAAGAAATCCAGAGGCAGACTATCTGGGACTGGTGCAGTGACTCCACAGCCATCAAGACCCACAGACTCTTTCTTGCTGTTTTGCTGTCTTTCACGTGAGGCTACAGCCTCATGGCAGCAAGTTTTCTGAGGCACCTCAACATTATGCCTTTGTTGTATACAGGAAAAAGGAAAGAAAGCAAAGCTTGCCCAGAAAGTTTCCAATGGGCTTCTACTTAAATTTCATTAGAACTGGAAAGCCTGGCTTCAAGACAGTTTGGGAAAACAAGTGTATAGCCTCTCTTGCCTTTATATAGTGCATGGGGAAAGGGGATTGGAAATGGCTGTTGGATTATACAATCAGCAGTGTTTGTGATACCAGGTTTTTAAGAATGACAGCCCTTTTGTGCACTCTGTTCTCAGAAAGTTATTCTACCGTGTACATTATTAACAAAAAGGAGTAAAAGTCTCAAAAAAAAAAAAAAAATAGGAGCTAGGAGGAAGCGTATTCAGCACTGAAAAGCACTCAAAGGGCATCCCAGACAGCCCTTCCACAGCTAGCCCTATGAGCATCCTGGCCATACTGGAGCAGGAGGATGGAGGTGGGGGGTGGGGGTGGGGGGGCATTGGACTGCCCTTCCCCACCAAAAATGCGATTTCCAGATATGAGTAGACTCAGTAGAGTTTCAGCATTTGGAATAAAAAATCTGATGTAAAAAATGAAGGGTAGCATCATAATGGAAAACACAAAAATCTGCCCAAGAAAGATGTTATCACAGTCAATTTCTTGGCTCTACAGTGAGCAACATTTCCCTAATCACAATAATGCAAAACTGCAATCAATTTAACCAAAAATTGGGATGAAAGTTAGTGGGAAGATAGTTTAAATGTAGTAAAAATCTTCATCTACTGCAACAGAAAGTCAGTAGGTAATGTTTAAAATAGAAGCTTAGGCATATAATTTAGAAATATGGACCTAAATAGCTAATAACATGACTTACCCTACTCAGAATTACCTTGTTTGTTTATTTTGTTACCATAGGCTAGTATAGAGGTATATAATTTAATCTTTGGTTTCCTCTGGCTTTTAAGAGTTATTCTAACTTTCTATTACAATAACTAGGAGGAGAGAGGTATTACTCCTCATACAATCCTAATCTAGCTCTCCCTGAAAAAATGAAGGTAATAATTGAGATGAGAAATACATGCTGAAAATAACTTGCTGGCCCAGTACTAGACTAAGAATACCATGGAACAAGGCACCATGGTCTCTCAACGTGCTTAGAATCTAACTAGTAGCTAATACAGAACTCCAAGGAATAATAATAGCTACTGTTATTTAGACCCTACCATAAGCAAAATATCTTTAATTAGTAATGTTATTCTAATTTATAAGATGAGAAAAATTGACATCAGTGAAGTTAAGTAATACAGTCTGCATTGAGATTTAGAAGGTGTTCTCTCTATCATACTGAACTATGTCCCAAGATTAAACAAAAAAGGTGGCAAAGAGTGACAGTGGCAGAGACATAGTAAAAATATTCTCAATAGTAAGTAGGTTTTCATGACTATCACTTGAAAGTTTTTAAAAAATTAGTTAAAATTGTATAATTTACAAAATTATCATGCTTCAGTCATGGTTATAGCTAGCCTTAGAGAAGTGTGGTAATTGCTCTTTTTGTGCAATTTTGTTGAGATTATAAAAGTAAAAATATGCTCATTTTAGAGAATTTGAAAAATATAGAATGATGCAAAAAAGAAAATGTATCAAACTATCCAGAGATAATCTGTCAACACTTTGATATATTTTCTTCTAGTCTTTTCAAAACTTATTTATTGCATATAATTTGGCACAATGTAATATTCTGCTGTTTTAAAATTTAAATTAAATTATGGTGATGTTTCTGTTATTTTGGTTTTATTACCAGGAGCCAGAGGAATTGGTAGAAAAGACAAATGAATTCATTCACTAACAGTGCTATAATCAACTTTTCTAGAATCACAGTCACCATTTGTTCAGTTTTTAATTGGCTTCTGGTGAATTTTTTCTCAATGCAAACAAGTCCATTCACTAATAACATCTGTTGTCCGCCTGCTTTCATCTAAAGCTTGTCTCTGTTCCCTCCTCCCTCAGATAGTTCATCATCCTCTATATACTAAGTATTATTAGCACTTGGGATTCCGCAGTGGACCTGGGGGTAAGAACCCTTCCCTCAGAGAATGCACATTGCAGTGGAGAGTAGCCTGCAGCTGTGTTCTAAGTGCTGAGAAGATAAAGGGGATGTTGTGACAGTAGTAACCAGGCCAACACAGCGAGAGCAGTTGGGAAGCCATCTCTGAGGAGGGAGAATTAGGAAAAACAGTGTGAATAACTGAGGAGAGCAGTTGCAGAGTTCCCAAAGCAGGAAGGAACCTGGACCTTCTAGAACGATGGCACTGGGACAGATCGAGCATGGGGAGGTTGGTGTGAAGAGAGGCTGGAGATACAGAGACGAGTCTGGTCACTTAATGCCTTATTTTGAAAATGCCACTCTTGTCTCGGTGTACATTTCTAAGCAGCTAATTTTTATAATATTCCCGTGCGTTGCACTGTTCAAAGGCTTGGTTTATGCACCACGAGTGTTCCACTGAGGATTTTTCATGGCAGGATTGGCATCTGGTTTGAACTACCTGGAAAAATTTTCCACCTAAAATTGTTGCAGTTATACTTGGACTTGAGGAACCTCAGTGGCTCTGTGAGCAAATTAGAGTGAAGCTGAAAGCCCCTTCTTTGTGTTTCTCTTGTCCCATCTCTCCCTCCCCACCTCCTTTCCTTTCCCTTTTCTTTCATCCTTCCCACTCCCTTTCCTGTCCCCTTTCTCCTCCTGCTTCCTTTCTGCTCGAGGATTTTAGGATGTGACCAGGTCTGAGGATACTGTGCTGGCTTTCCATAGCCCAGCACAGTCCTTCGTGACCCCTGGGCAAGTTACCTTGTGTCTCAGCCTTTGCTTCCACATTGACCAATGACCAGACTTCTGTTTTAAGGGAAAGAGTGCCTATGCCCATGTTACTCTGTGAGTGGAGAGGGCTGACCCTCCCGCTGGGCGGCTGTAATTGTTGGGTACCTGAATGTTCTCAAGAGGATGTCGGTTAGACTCTCAGCTAATGTGGAGTCTCGCAAGCTTTGCCTTCATCCTCTCTCTCCCCACTGCTGCCTCGCTGTGTACTGGTTTGGGCTGTCGTCACTTCTGTGGCCCCTGTCTCCAGTCTTCCTTTCCGTGTGTGCCCGCCCTTCCCCCTCCTTCCAGGTTTTGGTAGGTTATCTACCAGTTGCCAGATAATAAGCTGACCACTAGGCACAGCTGTGAATAAGGGCTGTGTCCTTGTGGAGGTTATGGTTGTGCCTGGGAAGGAAAGAGTAGTCCATTGACAACCTTACCTTTTGATTAGTACTAATTACGATAAAAACCTTTCTTTAAAAATATAAACCTGATGGCTTTTCTTTCTTGTTTAAAAATCTTTTAATTGTTTCTCCTCACCCTCAGGATTAAATCTAAACTCAGACTCTTTTATGATGTGTCCAACTTAGCTCGCCAGTCCCATTCTCGGTGTCTGTATTCTCCAGATCTTTTACTGGATTGAGTTAGAATGTTAAGAAAGCCTCACATCAGAACTGTGGTATGCTGTACTGTCTCCCCATAGAATTACTTTTACCTCACTTTGAAAGGTACATTTACATTTTCTTTTACTAGATTATTGCTTATTTTGTAAGCCATAAAAGGTACTTCTAAGAAGGCAGAATACTATTTAAATTTTCACATTATAAATATTCTTAGGAAACACCAATTTTACCCATTATGCAGATGCTCTGTAGTTTATTTAATCCTTCTTTTGTTTATTAACTGTTCTTCTAATGGCTTCTTTACTACAGTTAATTACTATAATTGAGATGGACTTAACATATAATTACTGTGTTTATCTGTGATCCAGTAATGCGGCTTATTTGATTAAGACTGCATTTACAGTGTGTTTCAGTTTGATTGTTTGAAATCATAGAGGAAATTTATTTGAACAATTGAGATCACCAATTAGAGATCATATATCTAATAGCAAAATCACTGCTGCTTATTATAATTTTGCATTGTGTCCAGATATGGTAAAATTTTAAATTGTTGCTCTTTATAATTATTTAAATGTATCCTCTTAGATTTAATATCTCCAGATCTGAAGAAACTTCAACTCTTATTTTTAGAGTATAATACAACATTTTAATGCTCCCCAAGATGGAAATTATAATTTAAATCCATGAATCAGCAGCTGCTTAGAAAGAAGGGATTTATTAGTATTGTGTCTAATACAAACATAATTACATCAAAATTCAGCATATCTAAAATTGGGGCTTATTTCTGAATAACTTTTGGCAATAAGACTGTGCACATAAGGGGTTTAGCAGATTTCCCATATGTAAGCTCTGTGCTTAACACTAATTGAAGCGTATGTTTAGAAGATGCTCGGTCACACCGCCAGAGCTGCATGGTTTGCTGTAGAGCCCCAGTCTGTGATAACAGTAGGCCTTTCTCATGTTTATATTCATTCAAGTAAGAAACATGTATTGAGTCTGTACCATTTGCCAGATGCTAAGTTAAGCATTGGTGAAACTGAGCTCTTGTAAACCGATTCCTGCTCTTATGTGTTTACTTGTTTGGTTCCTTAAATTCTGTCTACTTTGTTTTCCCACATCTGCCATTGTTTATTGCAGTCTGTTCTAACCGTTGCAGCAGATTGACCTAGTTGAAAGAACAGTGAATTAAGAATCAGAAGATTGGATCTGTCCATGTCTGCCACTCATCCCTCTGTAATTTTGGCAAAATTATATATTTCAACATCTCTGAACCTGGCTATTCATCTGAAAATGGGTGGATTAGATCCACTGATCTTAAGGACTCATTTAGCTCCAAAATGTTAATAATTAAATTTCATTCTCTTCTGCTGCTCTTAGGCCATGGACACTAAAATATGAGAGTCTACAAATCTTGATTGATCTATACATAAATTTTTATGAAAACCTTAAAAGCAAAATCTTACTGCTCTCTCATTTTGGCACTGGGAATGTGCTTACTGACATTTACAAATATCAGTGTAGGGCGGGCACAGTGGCTCATACCTGGAATCCCAGTACTTTGGGAGATTGAGGCAGTAGGATTGCCTGAGCCTATGGAGTTCAATACCAGCCCAGGCAACATAGCATGACTTTGTCTCTACAAAAATTTTTTTAAATAGCTAGGCATAGTGGCACACACCGGTAACCCCAAACTTCCTGGGAAGCTGGGGCAGAAGAATCGCCTGAGCCCAGGAGGTCCAGGCTGCAGTGAACTGTGAATGTGCCACTGCACTCCAGCCTGGGCGACAGAGGGAGACTCTGACTCAAAAATTAATTAAATAAAAATGAAAACACTCATATAATAACAAGTCCTTATGTTTTTTACTCTTTTAGACTTTCACCAGTCAAATTAGTCAGGCGAAGACAGCAATTCACAGAAGGCTTTGAGGCTAATGATCTGCTGTTATCAGCATAGATTAGTTCCTTAACTAGGGAGTGGTAGTACTTATTTTCAGTGTAACGAGGCTTCACTGCTTTTGGTTTAGTATCTTTTATTTGGTGTGCTGTTAGTCTGATCAAAACAGAATATGTACCTATTTTTTTTATTTTTTATTTTTTATTTTTTATTTTTTTATTTTTTGAGTTGGAGTCTCACTCTGTTGCCCAGACTGGAGTGCAGTGGCCGCTCCCGGCCACCGCAGCCTCTACCTGCTGGGCTCCGGCGATCCTTCCGCCTCAGCCTTCCAAGTAGCTGGAACTACAGGCGCGCGCTACCATGCCCGGCTAATTTTTTTGATTTATTGTAGAGATGAGGTCTCGCTTGCCCAGGCGGGTCTCGAACCCGC
>CAUYQG010000812.1:0-18025 GCA_963574415.1 Tarsius wallacei
TTCCTGAAAACTCTTGGCTCCAGCCTGAGGATGAAGCTGATTATGCTTAGCTGGGGACATAAGAATCCACACGTACACAGTGCTGCAGGACAGGGGGAAGTGACACAGAAAAATGCTGCCAGCCCACCAATGGGGATTCCCCCTGCAGTTCCTTTTGGATACATATCCCTTTGGATAAGTCAGGTGCTTAACCCTGTTTTTTTGTTGTTATTTATGTTTGTTTGTTTTACAGTTTGGTCAAAATTCAGAGTTTCATACTCACTCCAGAAAACATGGTCTAAGAATGTGTTCTTATCCTCTCAATTCTACCCCCACATCCAAACCTTGGCAGTAACACATTTTCATATTGGCCCATATTGAGAAAAATCCAAAACTAGGATCAGGCTACCCTGAGAACCAAGTCCATGCTGGATCAAGGCATGACCAAGGACACAGAGTCCACAGTGTCTGAGCCGGGATAGTCAACTACCAGAGTCTGACCCTTCACACCACTCACTGAGCACCTATCATGTGCCAGTGTCATGTTATGGGGCTCAGGACACAGGATGAACAAGACAGAGAGGTTCCCTGTCCTCGTGGAGCTGACAGCAACTGGTAGAAATGATAAGACAATCAAGTAAAAATGTTAGTCCAATAACATGTTATACAGATGCTGGAGACGATGTTGTGACAAGGGAACATTTCTACACTGTTGGTGGGAGTGCAAACTAGTTCAGCCTCTGTGGAAATTAGTGTGGCTATTCCTCAAAGTTCTAAAAATCGACCTTTCATATGACCCTGGAATCCCCCTACTGGGAATATACCTAGAAGAACTCAGGTCACTGTAAAAAAAAAGATATGTGCACATGTACACTTATCACAGCATTGTTCACAATAGCAAGAACATGGACCCAACCATGCTGCCCATCAAAAGAGGACTGCATAAAAAAATGTGGTACATATACACAGTGGAATACTATGCAGTCATAAAGAAGAACAAAATCATGAACTTTGCATCAACCTGGATGGAATTAGAGTTTATAATACTGAGTGATCTCTCACAGAAACAGAGCTGAGTATCATATGTTCTCACTCATAAGTGGTCCTTGAACAACTACCATATTACTATAAGAAAGGATTGAAAGTGGTGGGAAACCGCTGAGGGCGGGTGGGGTGGGTGGGAAGGTGGGCAAGACAGTGGTCGATATCTGCCTGGGGAAGAGGGGGCACACCTCATTGATAAGGGTAACTGCACAGTGAATATTTGTATATTTATCCCTGAATTGTAACCTACAATTTTAAATAAAAATTAAAAAAGAAAAAAAATTAAAAATAAAACAACTTTCAGAAACGTCTCAACTAGAAAAAATACATTTTATAATTCAAGTAAGGAGAGGAGAGCTCAGTGGCAGATAGAGGAACCATCAGAAGGTTGGACAAAGAAGACATGGGGACTGCTTAAATTTGTGAAGAAAAGTCCAAATGGTACAGAGAAGAAGGTCAAGAAGATGGGACTAGTGAAGGCCGTAGGGTCAGCTGGGGTCACTGGGGGAGAAAGATCAGGCTTAGCATGTGTTTGTGGAGGAGGGTCTGAAGCTTGGGAGAGGGAAGAGGACTCAAGGCAGGCCTTAGGCACTAGACAGGGAGGGAGTGGTCCACCCTGTTGGAGGCAGGGCTTCATGAGAAAGGAAAGTTCACTGACCATGATGAAAACTTTAACAACAGCCAGTCAGCCTCATTCAAAGGTGTCACACACTTTTTCTTTCCAGATAGTGAGGGAATCTCACTTAGAGCTTTACATGATATATCCCTTTTCCATGATCTGTCCTGTCCCCAGGCTGAAATCCTATTTGAAACAAAATGACTCCCCAATCCCAGGTATCACATCTTATAACAAACCTTCCAGAATGAACAAGATCTACCTCCCTAACCTACTGGTCTTCAGGATGGCTAGACTAGGTAGCTCACACCATGCCCCCTGACACTATCCTGGTGACCAGGATATGATTTGGGCAACAGAGGTTTGTCCCTAAAACTGGAAACTGAAACAATCACATAAAGCCACTTGGCTGGAATAACTGGAGACCAAACAGAAGAGAAAAAGGCCAGGAGTTTTGCCTAAGTGACCCCACAATGTGCATCACTCTGTGCTCCACCCTCATCCTTAGTTCATTTTGGGCATTGTCCTGTGGACTCTGGGGCCTGGGTAGGGACACTGACCTGGATATTCCTATCTCATAAAGTTGCAGCTCAGCTCAGGCCACCTGTCCTTTCTGATATTCTTTCATCAAGATCCAGTGCCCAAGACATACCCATTCCTATCTAGTAGTCATTGATCTGATATTCTTGTATTCTCAGAAGAGTTAGAGAGAAGATAACCACCCTCATGATGACTTTCTCATTCCAGAGGATGAGTAGGAAAAATAAGTAGAAGAAGTCAAACTATTGGTCACTGCCCACCATCACCTGGGCACCTGTCCTGCATCTCTTTCTCCCTCCAGTGAGAGCAAGACTCAGGGGTAGCAACTGCATCCCTCTTTTTGTCCACACACTCCAGGTGGGGCCACCTTCTTCCATCCTAAGGCTACTGCTCTCACAGAGTGCCTGTGTCATTGATGAGAATTTACACCTCACAGAGTCCCGGTCCCAAGGATCTGGGATCAGTGTCAGCCTGATCCTAATTCAGCTGTGACTCTGCCCATTCAAGGCACAGCTAATTGTTAAAGACCTCTTTGCACTCTCTTGTTTTTTCAAAACTGAGATGAGTATTCTCAGTATCCTTCTGGAATGTCTGTCTCTACTCAATAATGTTGTGCCCTCAGGTCTACAACCATTTTATATTCCAAGTCCTATACTCACTCTTACATCCTCATCTCCTATCATGACTCACTTTCCACTAACCAGCTACATTGTCACAAAGAATAGGGGAAGTGAGTAATTTCTAGAAAAATACAGAGTCAGCCAAGAAGCCTGTAGTACCTTTTAAGAATCACTTTAGTATTTAAGAAAATAAAGTTCAGAGCTTCAAAATTTCACTCCTCAAGAACAACTGTATGAGCACATTAGGTAGAGAAATCTTCTTGGTCTTCTCAATGAATAGCCTTGAAAGTTTCATAGTATAATTTCCAGAAAAACAAGTATATGACTTTCACAAAAATGTATTATGAACATATATTATATTTCATAAATTTAATGTACTCATATTTTTATAAACAGATCAGTATTAGGGTATAGATTGTTAAATAATATTTTTAAAACAGTGTTAAAGTCCATCGGAATAGAAACTGTGAGGACAATTTTCTGATTTGGAGATACACTGTATTCAAGGATAATAGCTGGGAAATGTCTTCTCCTCCCACAACTATCTACAAATTAATATGACCTCATGTGTATGAAATGTTTCAGGTAGGGCCTGTAGGTTTGGACTTCCCCTTCTCACATCCCATTAAGGCTTTCCTAACATAGAATCTCCTCTCCCTCTGCCATTGCCCTCCCCTCTCCACATCTCATTTTACTTATGCATGGTTTCCCCTGCCCTCCTTTCTAGGAATTTCAGCAGAATAGACCCAGGGTGAGCCAGCTCCCAGACACAGAGAATCAAAGCACTTCTTGGATTACTGAGGCACTTGCTCTGCCAGGGTGTCTTTCTTTCTGAGTCATAATTTTGTTCCTGGGAGCCACTTCTCTTGGATTACATTATTCATCTCTGTGTTACTCCATCTAGGTCTACCTCATGGCCATCTCCACCTCACCTGAACCCAAGGAATCCTCAGGTGATGGTGATTTTCATTCAGGTCACATGGCACTCCTTGTTCCTTCTTACCCTATTGTCCCACCAAATCATTCCTTCTCAGGGCCCTGAGCATAACAGGGGCCTCTCTGGTTTCCCTGTCGCAAAAGGTACAGGTGATGGAGGGAAGCCGGCACCTTGTGCCCCTACAACCCCTGCATTTCCATCAGTGTCAGCTGCATGAGACAGGGGTGAGGCTGTCTAGATGAACATGGCATTCCCAACACTGAGCTCTGTGACTGACACAAGGCAGGTGTTCAGTAACTATTTACCAAATGCCGACCTGATTCTCAAATCACTGGCCACACTGTACTGGGTCCAGGATGGGGCTGAACTGGGAGAGTCAGCTGAAGACCCACTCCTCTCTCTGCCTCAGCCTGAGAGCTAAGGAGCATTCACCAGGAAGACCATCCATGAGCAGGAAAAGGACCTGGGCAGCCTGGTCCTATGTGTGAGAGAGGGCTCAGCCTAGGGCAGTCTTGAACATTCAAGTGGGAGAAAAAGGGAATCTAAACTCTCGGTGAATATGTAGGTATCCTCATAAAGGAAGCAGTGACAAGAAATATGAGATACAAGCACTGTTGAAAAAATGTACCTCTACTATATAATAAATAAAATTTTATATACCTGCTATGTTATAAAAACACAACAGATAATTTAATGACTATAAAATTATGTAAAAGACCACAATTATTTTAAAAAAGGAACATTTCAATAAAGACATCTTTGAAATACAGTTCCAAAATACCACACACATTTTATTTAAGTTAAATATATGGGCTAGTTTTATTCAAATGGCTATATTTGATATCACTATTTCCTTTTGTAAATGGTACATTAAAATCACATAGTACAACTGCCTAGTGAGAACCTCACCAATAATAATACCAACATAACTATCCTGTTCTTCTTCCCCACCCCCATGTGACTCCGCAAACAAATACTTAAGATTCCAGGACACATAATGCCGGAACTCTGGCAGTCATTTGCATAGTTTGTTCCACTTTTTTAAATGATAAATAGGTTTTTCTTTCTCCTTAAGCTAGCTGTTATTTATTTTATTATATTTTAATGTAACTTAGTGAAATGTATTCCAGATGTCATCACAGATGGAACATCTACAATTTCTATCATTTCTAAACTAACCCCGCACAGCACATATTACTAAATTGGAACTATATTTTTACCCTAGCCATCCTAACAAAGAACAGATACTGGCCACAGTAATTTAAAGTTTTAACATTTCCCATCTTCAGATACTGAGCATGTTTGCCCTTTTTATCTTAAGAAAAGTGCTTTGCCAGGCATGGTGGCAAGCATCTGTTGTTTCAACTACTTGGAAGGTTGAGGTGGAAGTATTGCCTGAGTCCAGCAGGTCGAGGCTACAGTGGTCATGATTGTGCCACTGCACTCCAGCCTGGGTGACAAAGAGTGAGGCTTCAACTCAAAAAAAAAGAAAAGAAAAGTGTTACAAAGTCATTTGCCAGGCCCCTCTGCAGACCTGCATTCTGTACTTGGAGGATAGATTCCTGGCAGAGAATCATGGGTCCCAGTGTCTGGATGAATATGACTTCAAAACTGTAGAAATTAGACAGACAACAAATATTTACCAGAATAAGTCTCTAAGAACCCCTGAGGCTTCTGCCCATAGCCTCCCCATTTATAGAGAGAAGAGCTTCTTGTCCTCTCAGCACCGTGAGACACTTACAGGAAGGAGGGCTCTGGCCACCAAGGAGGAGCCACATAAGAGGACCCAGTTTCCTCCAAACCAGAAGACTTGAGTACATGAAGGCAGGTCACTACTCTTATCCTGAACTTTAGCTAAGAGAACTTTATATAGAAATACCACTTCCATCCTGAGTGATTAACCAGCAAGGGTTCCATGAACAGATCCACCTCTGAGGAGTCCAGTAGTGTATGAAGACGGCCTCAGTGTAATGAGAAGGCCAAATAAGGGACTATGTGGACTGGTGCAGAGGTAAGAGACAGTGGACATAGTAGTGAGGAGTCATGGTTGGATCTGGGGAACTCTGGTAACCACACCACACTAAGATGTGTCTGGGTCTGGAAACCAGGGGACACATGGGGTCCTTTCTCAAAGTATCTGAAAATGAATGGAGCTGGGATCAGTCACCTGCCATGCCTTCTGCCCTCTGTGCAGGGCTCACAGCTGTGATCCCCACACCCCCTAGGACCAAGAACTTCACCCCTACCTATGCCATGACATCCTCAGGCAGGGATCAAGGATGCAGGACCCAGGGTAGGATGAGAACACTGGAGGGTGATCTCTTTTGCAAGAAATGGTCCTCTGATTTCAAAGTATGAAGTGGGGAAGGGAGAGATTAGGGTGAAGCTCTGCTTCAGCTGTCAGCATAGAAGGCAGGAGTCAGGACAATCTCCACCATGACCTGGTCCCCTCTCTTCCACACCCCATTGCTCACTACACAGGTGACTAGATACGGGGCCAGGGGAAGAGCCCTGAGAAGACCATGTTGCCTACTTTCTCCTTTGTGTCTAGTCTCAGAATCACCATATGTGTGTCTCTCCTACTTCCAGGGTCCTGAGACCAGTCTGGACTGTCTCGGCCACCCTCAGTGTCTGAGGTCCTGGGGCACAGGGTCACAATCCCTGCATTGAAAGGAACTCCAGTATTAGGTCTCGCTAAGATGTACAATGGTAACAGCAGCTCCCAGGAGCAGTGCCCAAACTCCTCATCTAAAATGATAGAAATTAGCCATCAGTGGTCCCTGACTGATTCTCTGACTCCAAGTCAAAGACCCCAGCCTCAATGACTATCACTGGGCTCGGGCCTAAGGATGGGGCTGATTCTCACTGCCAATCCTATGACAGCAGCCTTGTTGCTCACTCAGTGCTCCAGACATGTGGGAAAGTGAGACAAGAATCCCCTTTCTCCTCTGCCAGGAGGATGAGTGCCCTGCAGCTTCAGCTCAGGCTCGGCATGTGGCTTCTGCTGCTGCTGCTGCCCCCATGGACCCAGGTTCACCAATGGGCCCGACCTGGAAGTGGAAGCTCTTCCTCCAATTCTTTCCTCAGGGTAACACACAGCAGCCCCTTTCTAGGGAAAAGGCCTCCAGTAAACAGGATATCCTGCTCCCTGTAGCTCGGGACACAGGATTTCTATGCTCTAAGGTCCAAAGACTGAGGTGGCAGATGCAGTTGTGTCATCACAGACCCACCTCTGTTTGGGAACATGCATCTTCATCATCCTCCTTTTCCTATTTCCAGAAGCTTCCGTCCTGGTATCTTCTTCTCATTGGTCTTCAATGTGAATCCCTGTTCTTTTTTTCCCTGTCTAATTTTTTTTTAATAATCTTTTTCATGGACCATAAATCAAATACAATAAACCACACATACTTATAATGCAAAATTAACCGTACCTCAACATTATTGTGCAGCCTTGAAAACATCATCATGTTGATGAAAAGATGCCAAATTCTGTAAAATATTTCAAGATAGATTTTTTTCTAGTCAAATATGAGTCACCAGGTCCATGGCATCCATCCCCAGGAGTTCCTGAGAATATGTGCCTGCTGTGGTTGAACTATATAGCTTGGTTATATACAATTGAGGAACACAAAAGTTACAAGAAATTATAAATCAATACATGTGAGATTTACATCGATTTGGTCTAGGAAGGCAGGACATTTCCAAGCAGGGGACAACAGGCTGTAGATAGATTTAAGATTTTCTGACTGACAGTTGGTCAGCATAGAATTATCTAAGGAAATTTTAAAGTTATCTAAAGAAAATGGGCAACTTGAGGAATGGGAAATGATCAAGTTTTGTGATATGTAGATGAAACTTTATGGATGGCAGTAACTTCAGAGAGAGCAAGTAATTGTCTTAAAAGTGCTGGGGTACCCAAAGTCAGTTTAAAGGGTCATAAAATACTTTTATTTTTTCTTATTTATCTTCCACAGCTAAGTTGGAGAGTAAATCACAAAAGTTAGGAATATGATGAGAAAAAAAATGAGAGGTCAGATTTAGTTATCATTCCCCTTCATTCTATAGAATGATTTGTAAGCCAATATACAGCAGGAAGTCTTGAGACATTAGGAAGGCATTAGAATTGTCCATTTGGTGTCAATATTTTTAATATTAGCAATGTTGGATAATGAAGAAAAGACATGGTTTGACCTGATCTTATAGTCAATCACTTAAAGGACAAGAGAGTCAGGTCTACGGCTTAGTCTGAAAAAATGAAAATAAATCAACCAATGAAAAATAACTTGGGTCATTAGATCTATTTTGTAAGCTACTATGGTCCCAGTCTTTGATTGTGTACTCAAAGGCACAGCATTTACAAGAGACATAATGATAGCATAGTATTGAAGAAAGTTGCAGGTAGAATTAAAGAGTAGTAGATGACTTAATTAGCTAAAAATCCCTTGCATGCATTTCATATTTGGGGTTGAATTTCCTTGCATCTGTATTCACTGTCTGGAAATTCTCTAGGAGTTTCAGATATCAGAAGCTGAGATAGTGGCTGTGGGAAAGAAAAACTGAGCCAAAACTGAGTAGCAAAGATTCCCTTTGGACTAGCCCCACTAAACAGTCCTGCTTCATTTTCAAAGGTGGCATTGCAGGTGGGTTGTGTTTCTATAGGTGATAGAGAAACAGATTTTAACAGGAAACATTTCTAAAGAGACAAAATAAAAATAAAACTTAGCTGGGCTCGGTGTCTCAGCCTGTAATTCCTCACTTGGGGAGGCTGAAGTGAGTGAATTGCCTGAGCCCGTGGGTTTGAGACCCACCTGGGCAACTTGGCGAGACCTCATCTCTACAATAAATCAAAAAATTAGCCAGGCATGGTAGCACGCGTCTGTAGTTCCAGCTACTTGGAAGCCTGAGGCGGAAGGATCGCCAGAGCCCAGCAGGTCGAGGCTGCAGTGGCTGGGAGTGGCCACTGTACTCCAGTCTGGGCGACAGAGTGAGACTCCAACTCAAAAATAAATAAATAAATAAACAATAAAATAAATAAATAAAACTTGATATCTGGAGCGTGTATAAATGAGCTCCTCTAGAGTCTTTGATGCATTCTTAGAATGCAGTAGCAACTGGAGAGTCTTCTGGACTGTAGATTGAAGCAGGCATTCAAATGAACTTTTGGTGAAATCTTTCCATCAGCAGGCAGGCACAAAAGTTGTGCATGTATAAGTTGTTTAGTTCCAATTTGCAGGTTTTAAGAACAGCACAGTTTTAACTTGTACTGTTTCCAACTCAGAAAGTCTGAAGAAAAATTTGAATATATTAGTCTGGAGGCTAATAGCCTCAAAATAATTCAGAATACATTCCAAACTGTAGAAAATAAAACACAAAAACAACGAACATGACAATTTAATAAGAGGTGTACTATAGTTTCTTTTGAAGTAGTTTTCTCTCTAGTCCTCCCTTTTTACCAAAGGTAAATCATAGTAGGAGCAATGTATTTGTAAAATAGATTTTGCCCCCATTATGATTGGTCTGGTTATTTGCATGAAGTGCAATAAGAATAATTATTTGCCATATAAACTCTTTACAAAATTGGCTTTCCTGGAACTCTTTCCATAAAGAATCTTACATTAGAACTTTTTAAAGTGTTAGTTAAAAATCCCAGTAGGGCCTCTAAAATGTTAATTCAAGCCTAACAGTGGTGTGCAGTGCCACATGAAAGATGCAAAGAATTGCATGGAAGTAAGATTGAAAATGATAGTTCATTTAGAAAGTAAATTACACACACAGGGAGAGAGAGAGAAAGAGAGAGAGAGAGAGAGAGAGAGAGAGAGAGAGAGACAGACAGAGAGGAATTCAACTCCCCAAGTTAGGGAAAGGGGGCCAAAACTAGGAAACATGGTGACCATAATTTAAAGAGCCAGGTGGACACACCAGAGTTTAACAAAGCAATGGCAAATGACTGCTTCAAGCTGAATCCTTTTAAGCTTTCCCTTTGATTGGGGCAGGCCATTAACATATTGTGTGGTGGTCTGCTACACACCATCACAGAGGGCAGGTAAGCACAGGTACAGACGTCAGGTGATAGACAGCAGGCAGATAGGTGGGTTAGTCGCATGATTACTATCATGGTAAGGGGGTCTGTCTATGTCATAAAGGTCATGAAGGGCTGATTAGGTTAACTTGGGTCTTATGAGTGGAGGCAAATACTTGAAATAGAAAAGCTAATTAGTACAAAACAAGCTGGGGAGGGGTTGTAAAACAATAATCAATCACTACCTCTGAGAAACCAGTTCTGTCCTTGGCAAGTGATTGGAGGCTAAATTATAGTGAATGGCTAGAAAAACATGACAGATCTAGGCAATGTTAAAATGGCTGCTCATTGGGCATATTGACTCCATCTTATGTCCTTTCAAAAAGCTTCTTGAACCAAGCCAAGGATTTGAGTCTGAAAATACCTATATAAATTGATTGAATTCTCATCTTCAAGGTCCCAAATAACTTGGGGATTCTATTAGTAAGAAAACTTCTTCAACTACTACAGGTTGGGAGCCCTACAGAAGAGTTGGAAAGGTACCCGACCAACTTTTCTAAGTGGCTTTTTATTAACTCTTTAAAGATCTGAATCTCAGTTCCACAAAGCAGTCTGCTTCTTGTCTCAAACATGTCATTTAAGTCAAGTCGATTGTAAAATAACCAGTGTCTACAAGCATGTGCTCTTTATAAAATAAAACAGATTAGAGAAAAATAAACATGCTTCAAATTTTGCTCACAAGAGCATACTTTACTCGATTGTCAAAAGTTGAAAATACCTCAAAAGAAAAAAAGGTTTTCCTGATTCTGAAAGCAAAACAAAAAAGACGAACAATGTTTCAAACATAAAGATCATAAAAATAACTTCAGGCTTCTATTAGTTCAGTTCATGCAGTTAACTCCTATTCTGTTTGATATTGGGACAGCAATCTTCATGAGCATGTAAGCTCTCTAAGAAGATCCTGGAAGTTTTTTCCTATTTCAATAGCACGATTTTCAAAGTTGTTAGAAATCTGCATTGAAGGGCACCTTTCAGAATTCTATAGCTGATCATAAACCACCTTTGAGAAGGACCAATAAAAAACAATAACTGTGGATGACAAAAGTCTTACTTTTAGTCAGACATAATTTACAAGAAAAATTTGGTTATTTCTGTGGTGTACAACAATTTAACACAGTAATCATATTGCTAATAACATATTATGAAACATATCAGAATCATAGAAATATACAATTTTTGGAATACATACTTATAACACATATAAATATAACCCAAAGAAAAATAAACAATTTTTATATTTCACAATGGTTCCTGTATGATTTCAACATGCCAAATATATATATTTTAGACTTAAAAAAAACTAATTTATATTTTTAAATGTAAAAATGTCAGAAAGACAGAACTGAGAATCTGAAATTTCAATATTGGAAAGTTTGCCAAATAGAAAATTTTTTTAAACATTTGATATTGCAAAATAACATCACAGGTGACTTTAAATAGTTTAGCCAAATAATAATTCAAATATTTAAAAAAACCAAAACCTTTATCCTTTGATGGAGAATATTCATTTACTTAAACAATGAGAATGAAGAAAAAGAGCAAAAAGATAGCTGAAAAGTTTCTCTCATCTTTTTTTAAAGTTTAATCAAAAAGTAAACAAAAAGCTTTCATTATCTCTTGAAATTACACGAATATCTTGTTCAAAACAGAAAACCAAATTCTATCTTTGCATGAATGTATTATTAACACCAAAGCTTATTTTAATAAAATCTTATAAACAAATCTAATTTTCATCAGTTTGTGTATAAGGTAAGAGCTTTGTAAACCTTTTATAACCTTCTACAACTTTTTATTAACGTATTGATCAGTGTTCTTAAAAAAATTGTTATTCTAACATACGAGCCTAGATTCTGTCCCAACATCAGTGCTTATTTTATAGAAAAACTAAATGATCTCCTTGAAATTTTAGCTAATTTGGTCAAACATAAAATTCCTTTTTTCATAAGATTAATCTTCCAAAGACCTTTTGCAACTTGCTTAAACCTTCAATTGGATCTCAAATTTTCACCTTATGATGAAATCTACTTTCCCAACATTCTATTGCTGTTCAGTTTTAGTTATTATTTATATTATTTTAATTTTAAAATAACAAAAACCTCTAAATTCATTTTTAGCAAGAATCACAATCCATGCTTTCTTATAAACTTTTACTAAAATACATCTTATTTTTCTTATAAAGTTTGCATGGGAGATGATTTTCTTATTTCTAGTATCCTTAATTACATTTATCAGTTACAATGAATATTACCCCTTAGCAGCTCTTATCTTTAGTGAAAAACCAAGGAGACAAGCAATATTAATTATGTACCAGTTGTAGAGTCCAGGACAAAGATTATGACTGGGTCTAGGCTTAGTATCTTAATAGCTTAAACCTAGAGCCATAAGTTTACAGACCACTTAAGCAAGTATTAACAGTATTACAGAAGCAAATCTTTTTTTAAACATATTTTTTATTTTAAAATTGTGGGGTACAGTTAAGGGTTAGGTATAAAATATGCATCATTCAGGCACCCTTTGTGATAACGGGTGTCTCCCGGTCCCCGGACAGATATTGACTATCGTTAATCCCAACTCCCTTCCCCTCCCTGCCCTCCCCCATAGTTTCCCATCACTGTCAATCCTTTTCTTATAGTGTTATGATAGATGTACAAGGTTCACTATATGAGTGAGAACATGTGATACTAAGACCTTTGTTTTTGTGAGAGATCGCTCAGTATTATAGACTCTAGTTCCATCCAGGTTGCTGCAAAGTTCATCATTTTGTTCTTTTTCATGGATGCGTAGTATTACATCATGTATATGTACCATGTTATTTTAATCCACTCCTCTTTTGATGGACGGCATGGTTGTTTCCAGAATGTTGCTCTTGTGAACAATGCTGCAATAAATATACGTGTGCAGGTATCTTTTTTATACAGTGATTTGAGTTCTTAAGGGTATATTCCCAGTAGGGGGATTGCAGGGTCATATGGGAGGCTGGTATTTAGAGCTTTTAGGAATCGCCACACTGCTTTTCACAGAGATTACACTAGTTTACACTCCCACCAACAGTGTAGTAATGTTCCCTTTTCACCACATCCTCTCCAGCATCTGTTATTTTTTGAGTTATTGATAATGGTCATTTTGACTGGAGTTAGGTGGTATCTCAGTGTAGTTTTAATTTGCATCTCCTTGATGATTAGTGAGGTTGAACATTTCTTCATGTGTCTTTTGGCCACTCGATGTCTTCCTTTGAGAAATGTCTGTTCATATCTTTTGCCCACTTTATAATAGGGTTGTTTGTTTTTTTTCATTTCAGCACGTTTGAGTTCCTTGTAGATCCAGGATATTAGGCCTTTGTCAGACATGGAGTTGGCTAATACATTTTCCCAGTCTGTGGGCTGTCTCCCTGCTCTCTTGATGTTTTATTTGGCTTTGCAGAAGCTTGTCAGTTTAATGAGGACCCACGTGTATATCTTATCTCTTATGGCATGTGCGTTTTGGGTTTTATTCAGGAATTGGATGCCAGTTCCAATTTCCAATTTCCAATACGGGTGTTTCCTGCATTTTCTAAGGTTCTTATGGATTGAGATTTTACATTTAGGTCTCTGATCCATTTGGAGTTAATTTTTTGTGTATGGGGATAGATAGAAATCTTGTTGGAATCTTCTGCATGTGGTCACCCAGTTTTTCTAGCACTGTTTACTGAATAGCTTCTCCTCTCCCCAGTGGCAGGTGGTGGAGGCTTTGTCGAAGATGAGTTGGTTGAGAAATTGAGGTTTTGCTTCTGGAATCTCAATTCGATTCCATTGGTCTATATGCCTGTTCCTGTACCAATACCAAGCTGTTTTGATTATTGTAGCTTTATAGTAAAGTTTAAAGTCTGGTAGTCTGATACCTCCTGCTTTGTTTTTTGATTTGTTTTGTTTTGTTTTTTTTGCTGAGGATTGTTCTGGCTATTCTTGGTCATTAGTGTTTTCATATGAATTCCTGTATTGTTTTTTCTAGATCTGAGAAGAATGTTGCTGGTAATTTGATGGGTATTGCATTCAATCTGTAGATTGCTTTAGGCAAGATGGACATCTTCACAATGTTGACTTTTCCAATCAATGAACATGTGATATTTTTCCACATGTTTGTGTCATCTTTGATTTCTTTGAGCAGTGTTTTGTAGTTTTCACTGTAAAGGTCTTTCACGGCTCTGGTTAGGAAGATGCCAAGGTATTTCTTTTTTTTTTTTTGGCTATTGTGAATGGGATTATGCTTTTTATTTGGGTTTGTGCTTGTTTATTATTGGTGTAAAGAAATGCAATTGTCTTTTGCACATTTATTTTATACCCTGAGACTTTGCCAACGTCCTTTATCAGTGCAATGAGTCATTTAACAGATTCTCATGGGTTTTCAAGGTACACAATCATGTCCTCTGCAAAGAGAGATAACTTGACTTCCTCTTTTCCTATTTGGATACCCTGATCACCTTCTCTTTTCAGATTGCTCTAGCCAGGACTTTCAATACTATATTGAACAGGAGGAGAGAGAGTGGGCATCCCTGTTTGACCCAGTTTTCAGGGGAAATGGTTCCAATTTTTCTGTTTAGGAGTATGGTAGCTGTGGCTTTCTCATAGATGCCGTTCACTATTTTGAGGAATGTTCTAGGTATGCCTAGATGTCAAGGGTTTTCATCAAGAAGTGGTGCTGGATTTTATCAAAAGCTTTTTCTCCATCTAATGATATAATCATGTGGTTTTTGTTCTCACATCTGTTGATATATTTAATTACATTTATTGTCTTGTGAATGCTGAACCAGCCTTGCGTCCCAGGGATGAAGCCTACTTGGTCATGATGGATGATTTTTGAGATGTGTTGTTGAATCTGGTTTGCTAGGATATTTTTGAGAATTTTCGCATCTATGTTCATCAAAGATATTGGCCTGTAATTGTCTTTCTTTGTTGGGTCTTTACCTGGATTAGGTATCAGTGTGATGTTAGCTTAATAAAATGATTTGGGGAGGGTTCCATCTTTCTCAATCGCCAGGAGTACTTTCAGTAAGATTAACCTCCCAGGGGTCTATGAGACCTATATTTTTCTTTTGTTTTTTCTTCATTTGTGCAAATTTTTCCTCCTGCTTTTTCCTTCCTTCTACTTCCCCATCTTCTTTTATTCTGTTATTCCGGGGTGGAGGGGTTGCTTTTACTTCTGCGTTTTCAGTCTCCTATTCTTCCTTATGTATTTCCTCTTGCTTTGTTCAATTCTGGTTGTGGGCGGTCCTTTTGATGTTTTGATAATTAATTAAGAGGGGAGCTGTGATTCAAAATCTATCTGCATATCCTGGTATCCGACAACAGGTGTGTGGATTATCTGAAATCTACTTCCCACTGCCTTGGAATCTGTCCATGCAGTGGGGTTGTAGGTTTACTCCCTGAAAGCAAAATGAGGTTAACATAGGGAAGAGAATGGAGCAGGCAGTGGGGGGAAGAGGGGGGTGGAGAGAGAAAGAGGTAAGAGGGAAAACAGATGAGCATACTGACTAACATGTGAAAAGAGACAGAAAGACTGAAACAAATAAGAAAAAAAAAACACTAACCACAACTACAAACTAACCAACGACCATACAAAAATCTAAAACATGCAATGATGCTAACATACAAGCTACCCAACTTCTTTATTGGTGTTCTATTCCTGTATGCAAAGTTGGATTTTACTGAGAAATAATAAAGAAAAAAAGAAAAGGAATAGATTAAAGTCAGTAAACTAACAGAACCAACCAAACACACTCAGAGATTTCCTTTCAGTCCAATGTTTTTCAGCTCTGATTTCTAGCTGTTTTTGCAGGTTGGTAGATTTGCTCACAGTTAGGGTCAGTTGCCCTGTGAAACAAAGTTTTAAATCGTTTTTTTCTTTGGGTTGGATTGTCATTCTGTCACCCAAGCTGGAGTGCAGTGTCACACTTAGGGTAACAGCAACCTCTACTTGCTGAGATCAGGCAATCCTTCCATCTCAGCCTTCCAAGTAGCTGGAACTACAGCTGCACACCACCACATCTGGCTAATTTTTTTAATTTATTGCAGAGATGAGGTGTCTTCAAGTTGCCCAGGCTGGTCTTGAACCCCTCAGCTCAGACAATCCTCTCATCTCTGCCTCCCAAAGTGTTGGGATTACAGGCGTGAGCTTCCATACCCAGCTTATATCTTAAAACATCTAGCACAAGTAGTATAAAACCAAAAGATCCATAGGCTAAACAAATTGCCTAAATTAAATTCTGAAGACAATTCTATTTAATCAATATTTGTAAACCTGTATTTATCAAATAGTAATGAAACCATGTGAACTAAGACATGTGAGTTCAATTTTCTATTTTCCTGATAAAACTTGTTAAATACTTACCTTTTTAAAACCAATTAGAGTTCTTTCATATTTTGGCAGTAAAACATCATATGACATGTTTATAGACATACAGATCCACAGACAGAATTATATTTCATAAATGTATTGAGATAGGAAAAAAAGGTATTAAGCAGAAAGCTGACCTCAGGGTCTTGTCTTAAGTAAGCAACTTCATGCTATCTCTGCTTCTGTAAATATGCTCTAAGTAAGCTGTTACATGTCATTTTCCCTAACTGCAATCTGTTTCTGTAAGCATGTTTTATTACACCTCATATGGAAATATCCATACAAATGTCTGCTTTAATGTTTGTGGTAGAAGTAGAAGCAACTTTTTCTGGTTCTAAATTTAAAATTGCAAACTCATCAATGCCAAATCCATATATGTCACAACCAAAAAGCTCTACGAAAGCAACTTGAAACTGAGGGTTGGGGCTCAGGTTTGGGGAGGCTAGTCTACCTGAGACTTCTGGAGTAAACACCTTCAATTCTCCTCTCAGTCTCTGGTACCTGTTCTGAGTGTATTCATTCCTGTTTCTTGAGTTGCTGCAGTTGCTGTAACATTTTTGGTGCATTGGCCAGGAAGTCCCTGGTGTGCCCTCAGATTAGGTTTGACCTTTGAGACACCCTCATTGCTGGACTCAGCTGTGTCCTGGGAGTGGCTCAAGGATGAGAAAGTTGTGCCTCCCAGTCAGTTGCCTGGGATCCAGACTCCATGAGCCAGAATGATGACCACGAGACTATACTCTGCTCAGTGGACCAAGTGGAAAGAGTGGACTAATCAACCAGAACATCAAAAACCAGTAAGAAACCCTGGGTTGCCCATTCAGTAAGGGCCACTGAATGGTGGTGATGGGAGTCTCATCATCTCCCAGCAGTTATTGTAACTTCTCAGGTAGAATTTCTGGGGGAGGTTCATCTGCATTTGAAAGAAAGAGAGTGAAAATGGTGTAAATGTGTGAGTGGCTCCTCCACCTTAGGCAACGAAGTCTGATTGGGCCCTAACCTGCGGTACCATCTCACACAGCTGAAGTCAGCCACAGTCCCATCATAGGGCTGGTCAGGGTTGGGGGTTTATACCAACCCATCAATTGCTAAGAGGCATCTTAAATTCCCTTCAAGGAAGCAGCCAGAGGGACAATGTAGTCACTGTTCTGAAGTTGCCTTCAGGAGGTCTTTGTCTTTTGTTCTGTGACACCTGACAGAGCGGGAGGCACACCATAGGAGAGTTGTTGTTATTGCTGAGGTAGAATCTCCAGGGGAGGTTCATCTGCAGTTGGAAAAAAAGAGTGAAAGCGGTATAAATGTGTGTGTGGCTCCATGGGCTTTTGGCTATGGAGCTCTAACCTGCAGTACCGTGATGATCTCACACAGTTGAAGGCAGCTCCAGCCCTGTCACAGGGCTGGTTCAGGTTGAGGGTTTATACCAACCCACCAATAGCTAAGAGGCATCATAAATTCCCTTCAGGGAAGCAGCCAGAGGGGCAATGTGATCACTGTCCTGAAGTTACCTTCAGGAGGTCTTTTGTCTTTTGTTCTGTGACACCAACACAGTGGGAGGTACACTATGGGAGGGTTCCCTTCAAAACCCATTGTCTTAGACTGTATGATCAGAAACTTAAGGAAAGGATCTATAGGAGACTATGGTATTAAAATGTCTCCAAGAAAACTAAAAACTCTCTGCACAATAGAAGATCCAGCATTAATCAAGGACTGGTCTTCAGAGGGAACTCTGGATGTAACCAAGATAAAGACTGTGTACTGGGTGGTAACTGGGGAGCCAGGTCACCCAGATCAGTTCCCCTACATAGATTCCTGGCTATAGATTGCATTAGCTCAGCGGCTTTAGA
>CAUYQG010000813.1:75-17141 GCA_963574415.1 Tarsius wallacei
CTTCCCCGGGCCGCCGCCGCCGCCGCCGCCGCCGCCGCCGGCACGTGACGCCGCCCCGCCCCCACCCCACGCCGCCGCCCCCACCGCGCCTAGCGCCGGGATTCAAAACAGGTGCCCGGCTCTAGGAGCCACGGCGCCCGCCCCCGAGACCGGCCTGAGGCGCGCCAGCCTTGCGTGTGGGCTCCTGCCCGAGCTTCTTGGGAGCCCGGGACCACGCGGGGCGCCCGCTCGCTCGGTGCTTGCAGCAAGCAAAGTCGAAGAAGGAAGGGAGTGGGAAAGAATGCGGTCAGCACCATGGACAGGTCTCCTTGGTTGAAAAAGGCTCCCGGATTCCCACCCAGTGACTCTCAGATTTAGTGACATGAAGGTCTGTTTTGGTTTGGTTTGGTTTTGCTTGAATCAACCAAATACTGGTCTCAGATTTCCCTATGGAGTGAAGAGAGGGCTAGTTGGCCAAAAGCAAACAGGAGAGAGGATCCTGAGGACAGCAACTCTCTCGCTCTGTCACACGTACACACACACACACACACACACACACACACACAAACACTAAACACTCACATGCACACGGGAAATTCGCCCCTTAGTCTCACTCCCGATAAACCTTGTTGCCACCTTGAACTTGGTTTCCCCCTTAGAAGTATGAGTTGGAATTTGTCCACACATGGCAAACACACATGAGAGGCCACACGAAAGGCGGGTCAGACAGAGACGTTTTAACAAAGGACCTGGAAAGCATGTCACATGCCGTTTTTTTTTAACAGGCATACTTACAGGCATTGTGAACAGGCACAGGCCGACCCCGAACACAATAATTGACTGTTTAATTTTTACTTAGGGTACTTAGACTACTCAATCATTTACCCAACTCTCAACTTCATTTGGTACTTTAAGGACCTGGATAATCTAGGGCATAAACAACATTGAGGAATAGAGAGGGATTCTCCCTTGTGAAGAAAATGCTAATTTCTGTTGCAAAATAACTGTATCAGGGACTGACAAAAAGAAGAAAATATTTTACGCTTATGTAAGTAAGGTTGAAATGGAAATGTAGAACAGAAACCGTCTTCCATTGCTTTTATATAACCTCTCCCTCAGTTACAGTTAATGTTCAATAGATTTTCACTCTTTACCATTGCATCAGTTCAGTGAATATCTATTGACTCAGACATTATGCTGAGAGCTGACTACAAAAAGAATTGTTATGAAGGATCAAATGAGATATTGTTCTACCCAGAAAATACTAAAATGCCTATATTTTAATCTTGGAAACTTCATATGTGTGACTGTGTGTGTGTTTGTATGTGTCTGTGTTTACCATATATATCTAAAGTATTCAGGTACAATGTTTAGTTAATGGCATTTTCCCACGGCAACCTCCCTTAAAAACAGTCTTGAACTCCAAGACATTGATTTGAATTTGAAATTATAGTTCTGGGTTTGTGGTTTCTGGCTAGCTCTGAGTAACCCAATTGTTCAACCTTTTTAAGAATTTCATATTGAAAGCCAGAAAATTTTAATCATCATTTCATCACCAATTACAGTCACTATAAAGACCAAATTATGTGAGTTTCTGTAACCTAGGTTGATATCCTTACTTGCTTAGAAAATGTGTGTGTGTGTGTGTGTGTGTGTGTGTGTGTGAGAGAGAGAGAGAGAGAGAGAGAGAGAGAGATGAACTTGAGTTTCATACTTGCCAAATCTAGTTATTTAGGCCAAAGCTACTCAGTATTGATGACATTTCCTTCTAGATTAAAATGCAGAGTTGTCCCAACCAACGTTACCTTTTTTAAAAAAACGGAGGGGGGGGCGGATGTGAGACTAATGGGAAACTATGATATGGATTACTTCAACTTCTCAACATTTCATAAAGATTCTGAGTTTTCTTAGCAACCACTTGGAATTAGCTTTTTAATTTAGTGTCTTATTTCTAAAGTATGTTGTGAATTTGATACTTTATAATTTTAGGGAGAGCCAATTATTTATAATTTAAATGTTTTATATTTTGTTAGTTACACATCCTGCCTAATGAAAAAAATGTTTCTGGCCAGGGACAGTGACTCACGCCTCTAATCCCAGCACTTTGGGAGGCCAAGGCAGGAGGAGTGCTTGATGCCAGGAGTTCGAGACCAGTCTGAGAAACATAGAACTCTCATCTCTAAAAAAATAAATAAATAAATTAGCTGGGTGTGGTGGCTCACCTGTAGTTCCATCTACTCAGGAGGCTGAGGCAGAAGGATTTCTTGAGCCTAGGAGGTTGAGACTATGTTGAGCTATGATCACACCACTGCACTTGAGCCTGGGTGACAGAGCAAAATCCTGTCTTACACACACACATACACACACACACACACGAAAAAATTGTTTCTAATCTTGACCTTGTACCTCCAAACTATCTTTATACATTTTGTGGACTAGGGGATATTTGAAAGCTTCTTCATTTTTAAGTCCTTTATCTTCTTTATAATGAATTACTTGCAAGATAGTTCCCAAAGATAATTCGAGCAACTACCATTATATATTGTGAAGATAGTTAGGAGTTAAGAAAAGTAGAATAAAAGAAGTCAAAGTAATTTCCTTTCTTGTGACTATGAAACGGAAATATTTCTGGTATTTTGAGTTTTAAATTTGTTTTTTAGAAACGTTATTTAAAATGATTGTTTGATTTCCAGGAGGACCATAAAGCTTAATTACCTAGTGGTGGCTGACACATCAGTGGAAAAATCGAACACTAAACACTAAAATAGAAAACACTAAACAACTAAGAACACTAAACAATTCAATAAAAATTGAACACTATACACTAAAATTAAACACTAAAGGTGAATCATGTGGGAAGAACAATTCAAAAGGGAAGTAAAGAGTAATTTCACCTACATTAGGTAGTTCTCATATTTCAAACAAAATAACTAACCATCGCTAATAGCAATATAATCTTGATGGAAAAGTATGTTCCAAGTTGCAAAAGTTCACGATGTACTTTTAAGAAACAACCCATGTTTAAAGTTGGAATATTTTAAAATTTAATTTAAACTATTCGATTGAAAAAGATCAAGGACACTAAAAGAATGAAAGAAAAACCCACTTTCTAGCAGTTATATAGTTGTATATATAGAAATGGAGATTTAACAAACAATAATGGAGATTATACAAAAAATTACATTTTGGAAAATTTGGTAGATGTTAAATTATGTGACTTAAGGATTTTGAGTCTTTGAGTAAGGAAGACATTTTTAAACTTTGAACTTTGTTAGCAGTTACAATTATCTTAAAAGATGAGGCTAGATACACAGACCTAGTGAAAACCAAAGATGAAACCATTACTATTTCATTTCTTTCATGAATCATAATGCCATGAATACAGTTATAATAGTTATCTGTTCTAATAACTTTGTCTTTTTTTCCAGCACTCGTAAAGTTAAACAAATCACAGCAAATCGTCTTTATAAAGTAATATTGCCTTTTAGGCATTTGTAATTTAGTTCCTAATTAAAATAAAATAAATATGAATCATTATAAGAGCTTTATCAATGTACATGATTGAGTTATTTTGTTTATATCAGTTATTTTAGAAATTTGAATTATACTTACCTCTCTAACTCATATATTCCAACAGGCTACGCTGTTTCCTGTTAATTATGCATTAGTTAATATTCTTTTGATTGCAAATGAAAGCAACTCAACTTGAACTAGCTTAGGAAAAATGAAAAGTTAATTATAAAGATACAAGTACAGAAAAAAAACTGCACTTTAGGATCAGCTAGACTTGAAAACCCAACTGCTATCCCTATACCTTCTGCCTTTTATCTCTACTTCATTCCGCATGCTGGCTTCATTTTGTTTACTCATCACAAGGTAATTTTCTCCCTATGGTAGAAAACATGACACTTGAGAGAATTCAAGCTTTATTGGCTCACAATGTCTGCCAACTTTCTGGGCCCCAAATCCATAAATTCCTCAAAAGGTGGATGTCATTGACTCAACTTAAATGAAGCACCCAACTCCATACCCATCAGGAGGCCAGGTATTAAAATTAGCCCCAGCTTGAGTCAGGTGCACACTTCTGAACAAAACAACCTCTGTGGCTATAATGGCACAGTCAGGGAAGAATACTGCAATCCCCAATGAACTAGGCAAGAGGAAAGACAGTTCCCAGAATGGGGTTGTTGGGCAGTAATGACATAAATAATTAACTTAAAAATGACTACAAAGGTACTCTACATTCTAGACACCTACCTTGACAAATCTACCTTCTCTTTTCTAAGCACTTGCCTTTTCAGCAAACTTCCCTGCAGTTCCCTTAGAACAGAGCTGTCCAAAGGAATTGTCTGCAATAATGAAAACATTATTTATGCAGTTTACAGTGGCCATTAGCTACATGTGACTATTGAACACTTAAAAAGTAGCTAGTCCAAATGAGAATTGAATTTTTACATTTTATTTAATTTAACCAAATTTAAAGTTAAATAGCCACATGTGCTAGTGTCTGCTATATCAAACATCACAACTTTAGAGCTACAGAAATGACCTGGTAGTGTTCAGGCAGGGACTACCAAAGAAGATTATATAATGAATACTTGGTGAGATAAACTGCAGTGTCTCTGGTGGGAAGAAGACAGCAGTAATTTCCCATGTTTGGCAACTCTACCTGATGACATGATACAGTAAGAAATATATCCATCATACTGTGTCAAGGTAATTAAATATTGACATGGGAAAAAAATAAGCAGAAATGATAATACTTTTTTCTCTAATCTACTCCAGCAAATGTTTTCGTTAAGAGTTGACACTTAAAAAAAGGGGGGAGGGCAACCCCCTCAGGTACCCTCCCACTCTGGGAGTTTTTCTGTCCTCTCAATAAATCCTACTAAAAAAAAAAGAGTTGACACTTACCCCACTATATGCAGCATAGTATAACTAAGAGTAAAACTAAACATGAAACATTCTACAACTGTTTTCATCCACTTAGTTCAAATGGTAAGTTTTTTCCTGCCACCTAAAGTTTTAGCAATAACACAAATTCTACTAAAGGAAAGAAGAGAGCAAACAGCAGAGACACTAAATTATCTTTCTCTCTTTATACTTTCCTTTCATTATATCTTCCAAGCCTTTCATGCAGACAGAAGGACCAACTATACTTCTCTTCCTTTTCCTCTGTAAACATGAAGTTCTCCCTGTCTAATCTATTATAATTTTCTTATTGCTCAATGAAGTTATTGTTATTGGCTAACTGGATAAAACAGTACACAGAAGTTTTTTGAGAGAACAATAGCACAGCATGATAATTCCCTGAAAGCATTGAGGAGTGAATGGAACTTCTAAGCATATAGACCAATTTAACTCCAAATGATCAACAAGTATGTGCTTAGTAGGATGCAGGCTACAGTAGCTCAGCGTTCCTATTCACAACAAAGAAATGTATTATTTTGTTCTAGGTAGGAGTTCTTGACTATATTTAAAACCTTTTTTCACAGCTGAATGTTTCCATGATAATGACAAGTGACGTTTATATAACAACTTTCACTCAAAGGTCAGAAAGTATACCACAAACTTTTTAAATGACATAAATATGTTGCCCACCAGAAAATGAAGCCACCTATCATGTACAAAGCAGGAAGCAACTTTTGGAAGCCCTCAAGAACATACATATACAGAAAGAAATTGAATTTTACACCTAAAATAACTGATAATATGAATTAGATGAGAAAATTATCTTCTGCAAAAAAATCATTCCAATCTCCTTAGCTTACATGACTCTACATGTGTGGGCCTAATTCAGATCAAAAACGATGAAAGCCACAAAGAGCTTTTATTGCTTACATTCTCAAGAATGTCAAACGTTATTTTTGTGTAAAAGTAGATGCTCAATAAATTGTTATTAAATGAATACATAAATTACAACAGGATTAGTATCATGTATCCTTTATATTAGTAGTTCTTAAACTTGGGTGTATAGATCTACACAACAATCAGATAAAATAATCATTGATGGTTGTGATAAAGAAACTGAAATGGCTAAAGAGCTCTTTCTCTAGAATGGTCTTTGTCATGATTATCTTCCTAATTATATTTTTCTAATACAGAATTTTTCTTTGCTTAACTGTTTTACTTACTGCTATGAATGAAGGAAAAATTGTATAGAGTTAAGCATTCTTTTTTATTTTAAGATGGAGCAATTTACTTAAGGAAGTATGGAACATCTTTTGAGGATTTTAGAAAGATGGTTCACAACATCAATTATGGAACAATGATTTGTAAGCATACAATTTCTGAATTTTTTTTTTGAGTTGGAGTCTCACTCTGTCACCCAGACTAGAGTGCAGTGGCCGCTCCCGACCACTGCAGCCTTGACCTGCCGGGCTCCGGCGATCCTTCCGCCTCAGCCTTCCAAGTAGCTGGAACTACAGGCGCACGCTATCACGCCTGGCTAATTTTTTGATTTATTATAGAGATGAGGTCTCACTTGCCCAGGCAGGTCTCGAACCCGAGGGCTCAGGCAATCCACTCACCTCGGCCTCCCAAAGCGTGGTATTACAGGTTGAACCACCAAGCCCGGCAATTTCCGAATTTTTAATGGTATGCTAAGATTTGGAAGTGAATTGTGAGAGTCTAAGCAAAATTTATGTTTCGATTACTACTGTGAAGTTTTCATTTCATAAAGATGCTCACTAAATTTTAAAAACACTACAAAATCTGATTTTAAAAAAACACTTTCTAGTAACTACCTAAGTAATCCAATTTTTCTCCTGAAACTATATGCACAAATATTTTGCTTAGCTTCCAGTAGAGAAAATAATAGATATAGCTATTAGGGTACCTGCTACTCTATCATTTTTTGTCCACTACATCTTATTGTTATGAATTTACGGTGGGCTTCTTTTCAAGGAGCTGAGCCTTGTCTTTTTTCTTCTTCACCCAGACTCCTCCCCAACCACAGTGTAATTAATTGAATTTATTTCTATATTGTGAAATGTTAATCAAATTAAGCTCAATATTGTTTGAGTGCCTACATTTCAAATTCTCATTCTACTTTTTTTTTTAGTTGGGGTCTCACTGTTGCTCAGGCTGGCATGCAGTACCATGATCACAGCTCACTGCAACCTCAACCTCCCAGCTCAGATCATCCTTCTGCCTCAGTCTCTTGAACTGCTGAGACTACAGGTGCATGCCACTATGCCTGGATAATTTTTGATTTTTTTGTAGAGATGAGGTTTAGCTATATTACCCAGGCTGGTCTCCAACTTCTGAGCTCAAGCAATCCTCTCACCTCGGCCTCCTTTCCTTTTTCACCACATAAACTATTGCTACCACCATCCACCCAGTTATCCAATTAGAATTACTTCACATTATGTATGTGTTTCTTACTCTCAAACTTCATCAAATCTATTCATTATACCATATATAAATATTTAGTCAATACCCTACTTTTATCTCTTTTTCCTAATTGATGCCCTCATCATCTCTTTTCCAGATTATTGAGATTCCTAAATTACCTTCCTGCTTTGACTCTCCTTCCTCTATCCCATATGTCATTATCTTGTCCAAATGTATTTCTTTCAATTCCATCAACATACACTTTATTTCTAAAATACATACCTGATAATCTTATTCTTAGATTTAAATTTTCAGGTCAACAATGTTGAGAGGAAGATGTATGTCTATCAGTGGACCACAGAATTTTAACAAATTTCTAAGAGGAAAAAAGGAGAATACAGGTTTAGCAACAATAGATTCATCAATATAGAGAAGTATCAGCCCAGAACTCATGTAGAAGAATGCAAGCTGTCCTTCCCAATAGAGCACCAGAGATGCTTTAGGCATGAAGTGGATAGAAATGAAGTGGAGAAGCAGATTCTAAGGTAGAAATAAAGGAACTTAATTAAAGAGCTCTCGATGGAACAGCTGGTCCAATCCAGCTTCCTCCATTCTTCCCAAGCCCACACATATGGCTAACTTCCAGATAGAAGTGAAATTTGTACCTAGGACAGAATCAGAGAACTCTAAGTAAATTGAACATCTGCCTAGGAAGAGGTAAAGCTCCTAGTGTTGGCACCCCAACATAGAGACATTTATATTTTAATATACTAACTACCTGTATTAGTCAACCTAATCCTTTATTTTAAAATATAAGTTCTTATATAAAGGCTCTCCAGACATTTGAAAAGATCTATGTGAACAACTGGACAAATGACCCCAAGGGAAACTCAGAGAGTTCCAAGAATATACCACAAGTTATTCAACAAGACTGCTATTGAAAGAAAAAAGTAAGGAAGACTTCTTGAAACATAAAATTATTGTTAAAACAAAGCATTTATTAGAAAAGATTAAAATGGTACCAACACAGTGGGGAAAAGTTTGGCAGTCTCATAAAAAGTTAAATATACAGCTACCATAAGATCTAGTCATTCTTCCAGATATTTGTCCAAAAGTAAAGAAAGCATATGTTCATGCAAAGACTTGTGCATAACACAGCTATATTTGCAGTTGCTAAAAACAGGAAACAACCCAAATGTTCCTCAATAAATGAACAGATAAACAAAGTTTGGTATATTCATATAATGGAATAATAGCCAGTAATTAAAAGGAAAAAACTGTTGATGCACACAACATGAATGAAACTCAAAATAATTATGTTAATAAAAGAAACCAGAGAGAAAAACAACTACATGTCTGTGATTCCATTTATGTGGGTCTAAAATATAGGTTATGCAAACTGCATAGATAAATGGTTGCCTAAGAGGATAAGGGTAAGGTGGGCTAGGAAGGGACAGAAGAGAAAGATTACAAAGGTGCAGAGGAAGTTTGGGGAGTGATGGATGTGTTATCTTGATTGTGGTGGTGGTTTGTTTAATGGGCATGTCTTTTATTTTATTTTATTTCTGAGGTGGGGTCTCATTCTGTCACCCAGGCTGGAGGGCAGTGGCAGAGTCATGGCTTACTGCAGCCTCAACCTTCTGGACTCAGGTGATCCTTTTACCTCAGCCTCCCAAGTAGCTGCGACTATAGGTGCACACCACTATGCCCAGCTAATTTTTTTTTTGTAGAAATGAGGGCTTGCTATGTTGCCTAGACCAAACTTGAACTCCTGGGCTAAAGCAATCTTCCCGCCTCTGCCTCCTAAAGTGCTGGGATTGCAGGTGTGAGCCACCATACCTGGTCTATGAGTGTATGTCTATGTCTAAACTTATTAAATTATACACTTAAAATGTATGCAATTTATTGTTCATCAATTATGCCTCAATAAAGCTGGTTGTAAAAAGAAAAAAGTGCTAAAAGAGAAAAAAGGCAGATGAATAAAAAGTATGATTTAAAAAGTTAAAATTTGTTGATGATCAGTCTTGGAAGTCTAGAGTTTAGCAGATAAGAGTTCTGAAGGGAAAGAACAGAAAATAGAAAGCACAAGTAGTTAAAGAAATAATGCAAAACTGTTTCCCAGACCTAAAGAAAGTCTTAGATAGAAAGAATCCTACAAGAGCTAAGCAAGATGAATAAATAAAACCCACATCTAGACACATCTTATGGAATTTCAGAATACCAAGGATGATGAAGTTCTTAAAGCATTCAGAGATTTTAAAAAGAGAAAAATTTAAAAAGTAAACTTAAAAAAACTAGGTTCAGATTGGCATCAGAGATCTCAAGAACAAAGTGGGTGTTAGAAAAGACTGGAGCAATGACTACAGAGACTTAAAGGAGAGAATGATTATGAACTTCAAATTCTATGTAAAGCCAGACTCAATCAGGAATGAGGACAAAATTAAGTCATTTCAGGCATGCATGAATTTAAAGTCTCATGCACATTTAGGTTTTTAAAATTTTAAATTTAATTATATAGCCCAACAAAGCGGTAATCCAAGGAAGAGGAGGCTATGGATCCAAGAAACTGAAACTAACCTATGAGTACAATGAAAAGAAACAATAGGATGACAAACAACATGCCTAGAAATCAACAGTTGTAAATTTAAATTAGAAAAGGAAGTCTGAAGAATATGCTCAAAAAGAAAATTACTGCCATTCAACAACTAATATGCGACAATGCTGGAAGACCTTATTGTTATCATAAAGAAGGCATGTATTTCTTCTCTCAATAGAAAAAAAGAAAGGCAATTAGATATTTTAGGGTGGAAAAGCCATATGGCCTACATATGAAGCAAGTTTAATTGATTTTGACTAGTTAGAGAAGATCTATTTTTCTTAGAATATTCTTTTCTGAGCAGCACTGTCTTAGCAATATAGTATTACATTTAAAGGCATGCTTACAAATATTGTGGGGGGAGGGGAGCTCAACTTTCTGAAGAGCAATCTTGCAATATTCACAAAAGTAAAGATATGTAGCATACTTTACCCCAGCCATTCTAATTTTTATAAATTTCTCCTGAATAAATAATTAACTTGGCAAGACCATAATTTATTTATTTGGAAGAGTAACAATTAGAAATAACATAAATGAGCATCAATAAGAATTATTTCAATAATTTATGATTCATAACTCCAATAGAATACTATGCATTCACCAAAAAGGGATATGGTAGAGCCACATTTGTTGACATACAAAGACATCCATGATATAGTAAGATTTTTTTTTCAATCTAGCATTTTGAGGGCTTATTCTGTACTAGGCACTTTATATGCAACATTTCATTTAATTCTCATCACCACTCTGTAAGGTATAGCTTGTTATTAGACCAGTATTGCAAACAAAGAAACTGAAGTTCAGAGCTGTTTGCTGACTTGACAACATCACAGCAGGCCCACTTAATGTTTATGCCATAATGCAAATACTTTATAGGCCAGCTCATACACTATGAGTCTACTTATTGCATATAATAAATATATGCTGTGATGGTTAATTTTATATATCAATTTGACTGGTCCATAGGGCACCTAGACATTTGATCAAACACAAATATTATGCTGGGTGTGTCTGTGAGAGTATTTCTAGATAAGATTGACATTTGTATCAGTTGACTGAGTAAAGCAGATTGCCCTCTCTAATGTGAATGGGCTTCATCCAATCAACTGAAGACTTGAATAGAACAGCAGGCTGAGTAAGATGGAATTCCTCCTGCCTGACTGCCTTGAGCTGAGACGTTGGTATATTCCAGCCTTCACACTTGAACTGGAACATTGGCTCTTCTTGGGTCTTGAGCCTGCTGACTTTTGGACTGGAACTTAACACCATCTGCTCTCGTGGGTCTCCTGCAAATCTGGGGAGTTCTCAACCTCCATAATCACATGAACAAATTCCTTATAATAAATCTCTTTATGTGTGTATATGTATATACCATCATACATATAGCATATCATAAACATACACACACATCCTGTTGGTTCTGTTTTTCTGAAGAACTCTGACTAATACATACACAATAATACATTTTTAAGGCATTAGAGTTTTGTATGGATAGACACCAAACTGTTGACAGTTTTCTCTGGGGGCCAGAAGCACAGAATAAACTTTCATTTTATATTTTATCTTTCCATGGTCTTTGAATTTTTCACAACTAATTTGAATAACATTTTAAATTTAAAATATACAATTATATTCTGAAAATAAAGGTTCAAATGGCTCCTCCCTTCCTCCATGATGCCTCCAAGCCCACCCTTCATCAGAGGTAAGAATTCTCATGACGATTTGCATTTATGTATATTAGAGAATTTAGAATGTCTCCATTATTAAATGAGCCCTAAGCTGAGTCCTAAATTAGTGACCCTGTTTTATTCATCTCCCTGGTCCTTTTTCACTGAGAAGCGTTTCAAATAGAATTGGTTGGAGCTAGACAGGGCAACGCGGTCTGAGGGAGGAAGTATATATTCAATCCACCTTGGCCTGTGTTCTCTTTCTCTTTGTTTTCTTGAAAAGGATTGTACTGCTCTCTCTTAGAGGCCATTCCCTTTTGATATAGCCTCCTTTTATGTCTGAGGCTTAGTTATATAATCACAGATGAAGTTCTTTATTTTCTCCAAATCTTCTATGTAGAGCTTTTCTATTAGAACTGGTCATTGGAAAGTCACTTAATGTTCTAAGCTATATCTCTGCAGATAGAAGAATCTTCATCCTGGTGACAGTTTTAAAGAAAATTTTGACAGTGACATCAAGGATCCACAAACCAAAGGGAGACCCCTGAGCATAAACACCTACAAACTGGGGCAAAAGTTGGGTTTGTATACACTTCCTCTCTCTCCTTACAGTGCTGTCATGAAACGCTGTAGGAAAAATCCCAGTTTTATATTCTGATTTCTCTCTCCCTGACAATATGGCACATAATGACTGTCATTGTCCCCAGTGTATATTACATCAGGGTATATGCTTGTTTGGTCCTTTATGCAGAATATAAGTGTACTAACTGTAAGACTTTGGTTCATAGTTTAAATGGCCAATGCAGGTGCAACTATCCCAACTGAACTATGCTCCCAGCTTATCCAAAACAATAAACTAGAGAGGGGACTGGATAAGAACTCTCTCCAGAATTCTACACTACTTGTGCTGCACTTGCACAAATCTCAGAGTAAGGGCCTCCTTAAATTTTGCATCCTGGTGCCTCATTTACTTCACCCTTTGTCCTTACCCTGGGATCCCTGCCATCTCTAACTTCCCTGGGTTATAGCAATGGGAAAGAATCCCAGTAATGGTAAATCCCTCCCCACTCCCAGTGCCAAGTCCACAGTGATCCTTCATTAATGAAAATGTATTCAGTTAATGAGAAATCCTCAACAAAGCCCTCCAATAAACGAATGAAAACAATAGAAAAAACCTAAGCCAGAAGCAGCACAGGTGGAATGGACCTGGAGTTTTCATTGAGAGTAAGTTCAATTTTGTATCTATAGGGTGCCTACTAAATTTATTAATGTGACTTTAGGCTGCAATTTTAGATACCTATTATCTATCACAAAGAAAACAGTAATCCTACTCTTCTCCTCCTTGGTAAGAAAATACCTGGAGTGAATTCAGCAACGAGAAATTTCTAATTATGTTCTATGAAAAAAAAAGGCTTTTTAAGCTGATAATGTTTAGTCTGAAAAAGAAATGACTCAGGGCCTCCATGATAAATGTTTTCAAATAGTTGAATGGCTGCCAGATGAAAAGGATCAGGCTTATTCTGTATAGTCATGAAGGTTAGAGCCAAAACCAGTGGGTAGCAGCTGTACAGAAACGGATCTGGGCTTGCTATAAGCCCCGTTGCTGAGATTATTACTGTTGTGAATAGTCCCTCTTGGTTTAGTGTGCATAATAATTGGATTTTTTTTTAACCACAATAGACCAGATTGTAGTCATACCCTACATGCAAGCCTGTATTCTACTAGAACAGAATTACGCTAACACGCTTAGTCGACAAAAATATTAGGTGAATGGCAGATTTGGGAAACTGCCATCCTTTTCCCTTCCTTCTTACTCAGCATTTTTAATGTTTGCCTTGGAGGGGTTCATCCTGTGTCAGTGGAGGCACTTGAAATAGTTGAAGACAATGTTTTCTTTCTTGCTATGGACCCTTCCTGAATCTCGTACCACAGTCTCCCCTTCTCTCCCTTTCCCACAGTTCACCTTTCCAGTAGCTTTAATTTATTCTAGCCTCCTGCTTTCAAAAGTCTAAAGACCACATACTAGTTTTGTCACAGAGACCAAACCTCAGGTTTTTCTCTCTCCCCACTCCTCCTCATTTATTCTTTTGCTTTAATCTCCCAAAGATTCACCTCTAATCTCCCTAAGATTAAAAAGCTAAAGTGGAGAAGAATTGATTCTCATCTAGAGATTTTTACACTTTTGAGATTCAATGAGTGTAAGACAAGGATGAGTTGGAAATGAACACGGTGTGCTTGAAGGATGGGGAGATTTGCAACAGTAAAGAAGCTGCACTGGGGAATAGTAAGAATCATATAACTATTACTGAATGCCAGACCGAGGATTTGAGACTACCTCCCAAATCTTGTAAGGATTTTAGCAAGAAAGTGATGTTCTACGAAGAAAATTATAAGGTAGAGTACAGGATTGGTTGAAGAAGGTAGATAATGATTGCAGAAACGAATTAGAAAATGCCACAGTAGGTCCAAGAATAATATGTTGAAATCATGGACAATGGGAGAAGGTATGGGGATAAAAAGGAAGAGTTAGGTGGGAGAGGCATGCTAAAGGAATTTTGACAGTATAGTGTACTAGACATTATTTTATTGGTCCAGAAAAATATACAACTTATTTTCAGGAAGTTGCCCCTCTCCCACTCCAGTCATATGATTCTGGAGGGGACTGATGTGCAGCCATGAGAACCGTGCAGACCTCCTACTGCAGAGAGCAGAGTTGACTAAGGCCCCATCTTCAGCACTTGGAAATCCATCTCCATGTTTGCACTCCACTCCATGTAGACCACTTCTCCTACAAGCTGCTACTGCCAATGACTGAGTGTGACAGGAATTCCAAAACATATTTGTTTCAGGGGAAAAGGGACTTTCTTTTCAGCCAACTTTGTCTCAAGGACTATTCAATAACCTTGTGGGACATCCCATACACTGCAACACAAACTAGGGCCAAGCTGCTGCTGCTTCTTCTCCGGTCTTCACTTGGAGTCAGATTGCATCATGGTTTGATGGCTTCCCTGCTGTTTCCAGCCCCTTCCCTATACATTTTCTTTCACACAGGCGTTTTCTCTAATAAAATCCTTATACATTTAATCCTGTTTGGTATCTCCTTAGAGGACATGAACTAATACAACTCTCTCTCTCTCCCACCCCCCCCCCCAGGTTTAGCACATGATCCAGGCTGGACCAATCACATAGATATAGCATCCCAATTACCACAGTGATTGGGCCAAGGTATAGACACATGACCCAAGCTGGACCAATAAGAATGCCCCCTGAGACTGAATTTAAACTAGAGGCCAAACAGGTTTTTTTTTTTAAATTTTTTTTTTTTTTTTTTATGTGGGGTACAATTCAGTGTTAGGAATACAAATGGTCATTGTAAAGTTTGGACCTCACTTTGGTCCCCACATCACCTTGTTTGAGATAAAGTGCCTTTATAGATGAAGTGTGAACCAACCCCACTCCCAGCTCCCACTACTTCCAATCCCTTTCCTAGGGCAGATGATGCTGAATGGGTTTGACCAAGTCTGTCACTGGCATCCCCGTGTTGTGGAAAATACCCAGAAAGTATAGCTATCATTAGAACAAAAAGAGACACATTCTGGCAGCACCAGCTTTCTGTTCCAATCCCTGAGGTTCCTAGGCCTGCTCTAGTTCCTACAGTTTGTTTGTTTTGTTTTTTTTTTCTAATGTGAGTTATCCCAGCATCCTTCCAGTAAATTTCCTTTTTTTTTTTCTTAAGCTAAATTGGAATTTCAAAACCTGTCACTTAAACTAACAGGGTCCTAATTAATATAGTCACAAAACAGATATAGGATTAAGTAGAGGATTTTTTAAAAGTGAGCTCTAATGTTATAAGCATATGAGACCAAAATAATGTTGCTATTCACGGAAATATGGGGATTAGAAACATCTTATGGGAGATGACTGAGTCACAACAGGACACCCAGATAAAAATGTAATTAGGTTATTGAGGTTAATAAAAGATTGAAGCCTTAGTTAGAGGTTTCAGGCATAAGATATAGATACAGCATAGACTTGCAACTTGAAATGAGATACTAGCATGTAAGATCAGTTTACCAAGGTAGTATATTGGGTTTTTGTAGTGTAATGAGATGATCATTTTCTATATTTTTAAACTGTATTCTTGTACATAACCTGAATGAAATTGCTAACTTACATATCCTTCATTAATGTAATTTGCTAATTAGTTCAAATTAATTATATATTTGTTATAATAAAAGCTAAGCAAGAGTAAAGTTAAAATAATGGTTAAACTATACAAACAATAGCATGTACTTTGTTTCCTTTAAAAAAAAAGCTAAACCCAAGTTATAATTTTCCTTTGATGAATGTCTGGTTTGGGGATTTTTCTGTTTGTTTGTGGTTTAGGGCTATTATGATTAAGATTACTATAAGTATTCTTGTACAAGTGTTTCTCTGGGCTTATGTTTTTATTTCTCTTTGGAAACACTGAGAGGTGAAATTGCTGGTCATAGGGTAGGTACATGTTTCACCTTATGAGAGACAAGTAAGCAGCTCTCCATATTAGTTATACTATTTTATATTTGTACCAGCAATGAATGAGAGTTGTTCAGCATCCTTGTCACAGTTTTGTGTTGTCAGTCTTTTGTTTGTTCATTTTAAAGTCAGGATCTTACTCTGTCACATAGGTTGGAGTGCAGTGGTGCAGTCATAGCTCACTGCAGCCTTGAACTCCTGGGCCAGGTTATAATTATTTTAAATAATATTTTCATGCATCTAAAATAATTTGAATGACAACAAGAAGAAAATATCCTACTTATGTGTCTTTACAATTTTTTTAAAACTAAGAAAAAAGAAAATTGAATGCTAAATAAATCATTCTGAAAACTAAACCAACATAGATTAATTTTTAAAAATTTTACTTTATAAATTCACTTCTGAGTCACATGATAACATAAGTTGCCTTGCCTTCAAAAACTTAAGAATAATATCATTGTTATAACAGTGATCCATTTGAAGATATAGAGAATTTTATAATGTGACTTTTTTGAGAAATAAGAACTTCTTTCCCAGAAAACTGATTCGACCAGCAGGGGATGAAATGGCTATGATGATTAAGATACTGTGCCATGCCTTCATTGATCTGAAGGTTCAATTCACTAAGAACTTTTGGCAGCAACTACATAACCATTGCCAAGAAGAGTTTGCTTTGGTGGCCATCCAAACTAGTGAGTTAAGCAAAATGTCCCCTATCAGATTATTAAATACCTGAGTCTTTCTTCTAAATACCAGTCTTAGTGCATTTATATGTATTTTTGGCTTCTAAAATAAACCAGATTTTGAAAAAAGTATTATTTTTGTAATACAGCACTAAAAAGACCTTCTCTACATGTGTTTCTCAAAGTGTGGTCCTTAATACTTCATCCATACCACCAGGGATTTTTTAAAAGCACAAATTTCCAGATTCCACATCACATCAAATAAATTAAAATGTCTGAAGGTAGGACCTG
>CAUYQG010000816.1:0-36344 GCA_963574415.1 Tarsius wallacei
ATGAAGAAATGTTCAACCTCACTAATCATCAGGGAGATGCAAATCAAAACCACTCTGAGATACCACCTAACTCCAGTCAGAATGGCAATTATCAATAACTCAAAAAATAACAGTTGCTGGAGAGGGTGTAGCGAAAAGGGAACTCTTCTACACTGTTGGTGGGAGTTTAAACTAGTGCAACCTCTGTGGAAAGCAGTGTGGCGATTCCTAAAAGCCAGCTCGCCAAGTTGCCCAGATGAGTCAGAGTCTCACTCTGTCACCCAGGATAGAGTTCACCAGCATGCTCATGGCCACTGCGCCCCCCACCCCCCGTCAGCATCGACCCACTGGACTCAGGCGATCCTTCCACCTAAGCCTTCCAAGTAGCCAGAACTATAGGCGCATGCTACCATGCCTGACTAATTTTTTGATATATTTTGGAGACAAGGTCTCTTCAAGTTGCCCAAGCTTGTCTCGAACCCTTGGGGTCAGGCAATCCTCTCACCTCGGCCTCCCAAAGTGCTGGGATTACAGGCTTGAGCCACCACGCCCAGCGACCCCCTCTTCTTAATGGTGTAACATAGAGTTGCTTCCCCTCTCAGGGTAGAAGTCCCAGGTTGGGAGGTCATCTCACAGTTGATGCTACTTTGCAGTACCTTTGTTTCAGCCCCTACCACTTTCATTTGGCCACCCACCAGGCACTGTCTTTGTTGCTGACCATATTTCTTCTGGACTGACTGTATCTACACCACCACAAGAAGTTGATGAGATATGAGCTTTCTAACTATACTGCTGACCAGGACCAGCTTGCCCTAGGATTCACTGGCCTCCATGCTGCTCACAGGTTCCTATTCACACAGCTTTTAACTTTCTCTGACTCATCCATCACCAGCGCTTCTCTTCCCCACCATATACTAGGGAAGCAACCAGATCTTTCAGAAGGGCTTCCTATATCAGATCTGTGGTT
Source organism: Tarsius wallacei (assembly GCA_963574415.1). Lineage (NCBI taxonomy): Eukaryota > Metazoa > Chordata > Mammalia > Primates > Tarsiidae > Tarsius > Tarsius wallacei. The sequence goes on from CAUYQG010000816.1 coordinate 947, forward strand.
CCTCTAAAGACAAAGTTCTCTACTCCCTACCCTCCTTTGCAGGGCTCCCAGGCATGCTGGAGGCATGATGGGTTGTACCTGAGTGGGCATGTGAGGGCCTTAATCCCCACCCAGAACCAGAGTGTCAGGCACTTTTGTTCAGTGGGCCACACTCGACAGGTGTCTTCACTCAAGATGATTTTTCTCTAGGATTTCAGGTTACATTTCTTATATCTTTCTTCTTTCTGAGGATGCCTAGTCCATTACTTGGGTTTGTAATGTCAGAAGATTCAAGTACTTTGACATGGGTCTCCAAGTTTCCATAACACCCAAGGAAATTCGTGGGCATCTATTTTACATATCTTCAAGTACTCTAGGTTAATTAAACATTTTACTGAATATCTACAACAGGAGGCTTTTTGCTTAGAAAACCCAAAAGACTTTTAGGAAATGGTGTTGTTCGACCCTACACCCTAACCAACTAGTCTCACAACTGATGGTATCTGGCAAAGATAGCACTTTTTAATCCTACACATATGACTTTAGTGATCTTATTTGTCAGTGCAGTAGGCCATGGACAGGCCTGCTGCAGAACCAGTGATGCAGTAAGTGATAGAACTCAGAAGCGGGACTGGTGTGCAAAAAATTCCTAATATGATAATAGAACAGCACTTGCATGGATAGCTGGCTCACCCCAAATCGCTTCTGAATAATAAGTCTGCAAGCCTGGGGGCTAGGTCCTCCAACACAGCAGAGTCCTCACTCCGGAGGACCACTGAACTTCATAGAGGGAACCAGAGAATGGTACCCACTTGCTTTGCTCTTTAAGTTTGTATATGTTATTTGCACTGCTTTTTGCTGATTTGGCAGGCAAGAGATGAGAAAAACAACTTAAACTGAGGCAGATATATCATACTTGCCCATCTTCAAAACCAGCTCATCTCTCCTGCTATGACCTGGCTTTGTCAGTTTCCGTTAGCTTCAGTCAAGTCATCAAAGCTTTGGGTTGCATTCTGATGAATGAACAAAATAATAAGTATTCAGACATTTGGATGCTTCTGAGCAGGCCAGAGTTCAGGGTTCAGAATGAAACAGGGGAAAACCACGGTCTTGAAGTGGCCAAGTCCCTGACCTCATCATATGCCATTTTCATGGACTTGTGACATAGGGAGGCAGCATCTGCCCCCTCACATTTCAGCCTTTAGATGACCGATGGTCAGTAAATGAAAGGTCATAAATACACTTTGCAAAATATATACACAAGTGTAAGGATTATCTGGGGACATAATAATATAAGAGAAAGAAGTTGGAGTGAGGGATCTGTGGCATCGATAACACCAATTAGAGGCACTGATGATCAGGTTTGACCACATCACAATCACAGCCAAGATAAGAGTGTGGGTCACAGTCTAGCTGGGATCCTTATGCGCCTGTGATCCTTAAAAGTCTGTGAGCAAGTTAACAGATTCCTCTAATCCTTAGGTTGTTCATTGATTAAAAATATCTACCTGGAAAGACTCATTTTAAATTAACGATATTGATGATGTGAAGTACCTAAGAATAAAAGTCTTAATGAGTGAGCTGGGAGGGAAAGATGCAGTCTGCGGCCTCTCTAATGTACACATCATCCATAGTCTTTTACTGAGTTCTGAAAGGAAGAAGAGCTTTGTAAGGTCTATGAGCAAAAACTCTTTTGCAGCATGGATGTTAGCATGTATAAAAAACATACTGATAAATTCCAAAAACAGTGCAAAAAAGCATATTTGCTAAATGCACATATTGAGGGCCCAGACTGTCTGGATTCAAACCTCAGTTCTGCCACTTGGTAGATATGTAATTTTGGGCAAATTACTTAACCTCTTTGTTCTCCAGTTTTCTCATCTGTAAATTGGAAATAATAATCATGTCTTTCATAGAGTGTCATTTAGGTGATTGATTTACCATCTATAAGGAGCTTAGAGCAATGCCTGGTACTTAGTAAATGCTATATACATGTTTGATGTTACTTTTACTATTGCTACTGTCACTACCACTACTATTATACTTATTGTACTTATTCATATCTTTCAACAACCAGGTAGTGCCTTGGACATAAAAGGGAGATCCAATAAACATCTGTTGAAATGTTTTTCAGAGGAAGGATGATGAGGGCGATTAGATGGTAGGTGAGACTTGTGATCTCTATTACAAATGATACTAATTTTTAGCACAAGAAACCAAAATGAATGCGGAAACTGTACATAAATATATTAGAGAAGAGCAGAGAATGTCTTTTTGTTCCCTAACCTAGATGATACCCATTTGTATTCAGAGAAGTTAAGTCCTTGTGTTGTCACTTTCTGGATCACCAAAAATCCTCTAGAGCAGTGACTTTCACACCTGTAATGCTTCAGCTGCTTGGAGGCGCATATTGGCTACTACTGCCCCAGGGGAAAGCTCCGCTGGTGAGACTCCTGACTCAGCCAGTGCAGCTCCACTTTCATCTGCTTTATATATTGTGGTTTCACCGCTTTAAAACATTTTCCAAAAATCACCATACTAGATAAATCAAGAGAATATGCAGCTACCTTTTAAGATTTCTAGTCCTGCCAACCCAACCCCATCATGCCGTTTTCTTGTAGGTCTGAGTGGAGTGATGTGTGAATTGTCCCCTGGGTTGAGAGCCAAGTGAACAACATGCTTGTCTAAAGACCATTCTTCCTGCCTTTTTCCCACTTTTTATTTCTTACCATCTTTTTGTGCACCAGTTATGCTATGCATTTTCTTTTTATGCTTTTATGGCTGCTAGGGTTACTTTCAGAGGGATACCATAAGACAACGGAGAAATTAATGCATCAAGGGACTTCAAGCAGAAAAATCCATCTGACCTGGTGACAGTTGGTAAGCATTAGAGAAAATCTCATTTACTTGAGAACCATAACTTTGGCAATTTCATTTCGGCTTACTTCACTGCTCTTCCCAAAGCCCTGTTTCAATCAGAGACAGAAGAAAAGAGCAACTTCGCTGAATTTGGTCAGAGAGAGAACTTTGAAGCCCAATGTGAGGCTGTCCAGAGGAAAGGAACTGTAAGAAAAATATCTCATCATTGTTGGTCCAAATCCGACTTCCTGATGCTCTATTCCATTTTAATGAAAACTTTAATCCTTGTCCCAATTTTTCCTTTTCAGCTGATCGATGGGGAGTATTTCTCCATAAGAAGGCAGAAATTCTTCTGCCTTTTTCTACTTTCGGTTGCTTTATCGGGTGCTTTATTTCAACCACTTACAATATTTTTACGATGAAGGTTATATTCCAGTTCATCTTGAAATGGAAGGTGCTCTTCCGCATGGGCAAGACAGAGGAAGAATGTCTTTCTCAAGAGAGGAAAAGTGGAATTTGTCAGTGATGCAAACCAGACAGGAAGGGGAGGAAGGAGACTCCGGTTGTTCACAAAAGGATACTATGATGATGAAAAGTGAGCTCGACAGATTCCATCAGTAACTGGGGTCATCAGCCTACAATTCAGTGATCTTGTCACTAATCACAGTCCAGATAGGACCTGTGCACCATTCTGTGCTTTGAAGATAGATAGTGGCAGACACTAAGGGTTTCATCAGGCAGACCCATGAAGCCTCTCCCTTGGGAAGACCTTTGACCTAAGTCTTGTCCTTTGTACCCTAAGTTTTCCACCTGTCCCAAATTTGGCTCTTCCAAACATGCCCGAGGAATGGTTCTGTCCTTCTTAATAGAATTAATGCAATTTAAGACTCAAATTAGAACTAAAACAGATCCACTTCTAAGAGAAAGTCCATTTTATCTTCCCTCTCCTATGATGTCACCATCTCTCCGGGGCATTGCACTTTTCTGACCAGTTTTCTAAAAGGGAGTTTTAAAAAGAAAACAAAAGTTTTTATATTTTTAAAAATCTAAAACTTAGTAGTACCTCTGAGGCAACATCTAATGTGGGGGGTTAAAAACACCTAAGAAACAATTTACTTCTGTCTTATTTTTGATGTGTGGTTTAAGCCCAGGAGTCAATTAGTTATTGATTGTATAAGTATATAGCTGTTAGGTATTTAGGCTTATTTTAGTCATTACGGTGTGCCAAAGAGTTTCAATACTCTTTGTTCCCAAGAAGTTTAAAATTTAGTTGGGGAAACAAAATAATCTCAAATCGCAATTAGTGAGAAGACAATGTGATAATTAACTATATTCTATACTGACAAAACAAAGTGCTGAAGAGTCAGGTACAGAGAACAGAGTGGGGTGGAATGAGGTGTTAATTGCGTAGTATAGTTTAGAAAGCAGAAGCCCTTGGGAGAGATGGCTATGGTACAGCTTAGTAAGGTAATTACTAAGGAGGCAGCTCTGGGGCAGCATATAAAAAGTCTTGTTCTTGGTTGTTTTGCATTGCTATAGGAGTACTTTAAAATTTTTGCTATCACATCCTGTTGGTTACTCAAAGAAGAAAAGGAATATACCAATACCGCTATAATGTGTTAGGTTGGATTTGAGGGTTTCAGGGAAGATTAACCATGAGGAAAGGGGTGGTAACTTAAGCTTTCATCACGTAGCTTGTACCCCACTGACCAATTTCATTCTTCTTTCTTAAAAATCAGTTTTCTAGCTTTTCCTAAAATGTCTAGCAGTGTTCATGAAGATAAATGACAGGGCTTTTAAAGACAGTAGATTTCATTACATTATTTCATTTACCATCAGCCCTGTTACTACTTTAGTGGTATAGAGCTGGGTTCTTCATCTCACACTCTCAAAACCCTGAGGTGTGTTAACATTTCCTTGTGAAGAATGAAGGTCCTTCTTCAGCTGTTTTGCACCGTATTTATTGGGGAAGCTGAAGGAAATAAAGATAACAATATGAGTGACATTGTATGAGGAGAGCTTTCCTGACCTCTGCAGAGGTCACATTGGTTAATGCCTAATGCCGCCTACAAAATATCAAGGACTTCTCTTACACTAGTTTTTCCTTAGACTGTCTCATCTCATTCCCTTGGGCATCTATTCTAGTAGAGGTTTCTTGGTAAATCTGGGTTCGTTACAAATAATCCAGCGAGACTTCTGTAAAAGTCACAATTAATCTTACATTTCCAATTTGTGAACCAGATAGAAACAAAAGTTGCTTGCATGCTTTTATTCATCTGAAACTGTAAAGCACTTGCAGATTATTTGATGGGCTACCAGGGTTCTTTGGACCACACTAGGAGAAACACTGCTTTTGGTCCTTCGAGGGAATGAATTGCACTGTCTGAAAAGAGAACAAGATGGGGACTTGGTACTGTGTGAGTAGAAGAGGGATGAGGGCCTAAATAGGGAAAACAAAGTGTTTTTTGTTTTTGTCTACTCTCACAACACTTCTGGCACAAAGCGTGTGTGTGGTGGTGGTGGGGGGGGGCGGAGTGGGAGTTGGGGAAGAGGTTTCTACACCAACCAGTTCTTCAACTCTGAACACCATTTCTGTCCTATAATTCAATGATGACACTACCTGGAGTTAATGCAGACCCTACTGGTTAAGGGCTCAGTCCCACAAGACTGCCTCTTACTTTAGATGTCAATTGCAAGTCGTGTGTCCCCCAGGTTGCCTACATTTCATCCAACTTGGCTACAAATCATGGGTTCTTACGACTACCTCCTTAGGTTTGATAATTTTCTAATGACTCACAAAGCTTAGAGAGACAATTACATATGTTTACTGATTTGTTATAAAGAATATAACAATGGGTACAAATGAACAGCAAGGAAGAGGTACATAGGTTGAGGTTCGAAAGGGTCCTGAGCACAGAATCTTCTGTCCCTGTGGAATTGGGGCACATCACTCTCCTTACACATGGGTGTGTTCACTAACCTAAAAGTTCTGTGAACCCCATACTTCAGAAACTCTTATGAAGGCATAACTGATTATTAACCCAGTCTCTAGTCCCTTTCCCATCCCCAGAGGATGGGAGTAGAGATGGAAGTTCCATGCTTCTAATCATGGCTTGGTATTTCTAGTGACCAGCCCCCTACCTGAAGCTATCCAGGAGTTCATTTGAAGTTGTCTCATGAGAACAAAAGATGCTTCTATCCACGAGGAAATTCTAAGGAATTTAGGTGCTTTGTGTTAGGGAACTAGGATCAAAGGTCAAATATTAATACAAAGGATGTTTCTAACATCCCTACCACTTAGGAAATTGCAAGGGTTTTAAGCAATTTATGCCAGAAGCCCAGGGAAGAGACCAAATGTATATTTTCTGTTATGCCATGTGGCTGACCCTGGGATTTGGTTAGTTTTCTTGCAACTTGGCCGAGTGATGAGGTGACTGTAATACAATATTCCAGAGATGGCAAAACCTCAAATGGGAATAGCTCTGCGGAAGTGGGAGACAAGCAGCATAGGCCTGGGTGTTCCTGCAAAGAACCCTTTAGCTGAGCCTGATGGGAGTGTGGAGGGCTGTTTGAGGGGCTGTAAGCAGTACCAGTTTTTTTGTTTGCTTGTTTTTTAAACACCCTTCAAGGTCCATGAAAAAATAAATCCACCCCAACTGGGCTATCCTCTATTTTTCTTGATGACATAAACCTGGGGTTTTTCTTAGATCCAAGAGGGGCAATGAAGCTCTAAGAACAAAATTTGTCATCAACCTTCTTGAAGGGGTGCTGGAAGCAGATTTCTTTTATTTAGAAAAATTAAGAAACACAAATGTCATTGCATTTCAGAAGCCATAGGGTAATTCGAATCTGTTAAAAGTCTCCAATGGAAGATGACTAAGAAAAAGACCTACTCCCACTGGGATGTGAATTTCTCTGATTCTGTTTGAGAACTGGCTCACCAGGTAAGAAAATTTAACAAACAAAAATGCAAGCCAACTAGGAATATCTAAACAACATTCCCACTTGGAAAAATAGAAAGAAAAAAACAAAGTAAACTTGCATTTATTGGAATTCATCACTATTTCTAAGCAAAAGTGACCAGCAACATTCTGAATATTCTGGAATTGTAGCAATTGAATATGAGGCATTTAAAATTCCTTGATTGTCCTTGAACCTTCTTACTTGTAGACATTCCACTTGCATCATATCAAACATATTAGAATGAACTGATAACATGCATTTAATTAAATAAATACAGAAATATAAGAGTTGCAGCTTTCAAGTTGCATTTTTTAGAAGTAAAAACATTCATTTTAATTTTGTGAATTTTATTTTTATATTTGGAACTAGCTAATTCATTTTTGTACATCTCAGACATTCTTACAGGCCCTGGGAAATCTTAAAGGTCCCAGATGATTGTATATATGTTGCCTAATGGATTAAAGGATTTATTCCAATGGATGCCTAGTAGTTAGATGTATGCTTTCTGGCAACTGATTTGTCCTCTACTCCTCAAAAAAACAGCAGCGTTTACAAGGTGAGTTGACCTTAATCCCGTGTCAGATTCTATCACTTAACATAAAGTAACTCTTTCCTTTACAGATGAACTGTAAAATTATTTAATTTCAGCGGAAGGATTGTAAACAATTTTGTTCCTAAGGTGTCCATAAGGATGTTGAAAAACAGTTTTTATCATGCTGCAAATAAATTGAACCTGTGGTTAGTTATTTATGGCTTTTAACTGCAAAGGCATTGTTAGTTGACCAGGTATACTTGATAAGTAGGAAATCTTTTTCTTTTTAATGTGCAAGTATGGTATAGTTTGAAACAGTAAAATATTGTTAAGAATGCTGGACATAGTAAAAGGAAAAATGGATTTTGTTTTGCTTCTCTCACAAAAGAATTATGTGAGCATTAGTGTATCTCTCGCCCCTCTGAGGCCTCAGTTACTTTCTTTATATAGTGAATGATTTGGGGTAGACAGATATTTCCTAAACTTCAGTCATTTGCATAGCACTTTCATGAGTTTTTCTATAGCCACAAGGCATCAAGCCAATAATTTTATAATTTTTAAGATATAAAGTAAATTCTTTAATAATATATTTGAGAAGACTTCTGCTTGTGCTCAAGATGGAATATCAAAGAGGGACTTACCTTCCCACCTGAAACAACTAAAAACATGAACCAAATGTATGAAGCAACCATTTTCAAGACATCATTGGACATCAGGTGATGAAGGCCAGTGATATCTGAGAGAGAGGAAACGCATGAGGTAAGTCCTATAATTGCCCCCAACTTATTGCCAAGAAATGGTTTTCAAGGATGGTGTGGGAAAAGGGAACCCCATCAAAGCCTAGCAGGCTCCCTGAGTTAAGTATATGGAGCTGGAGTCAGGGGAGGCCAGATGATGGAGAGGAAACAGCTGTTTAATGAGAAAATTCTAGAGATCTGAAGAAGGCTTCCCACAAGGATTTAACTGAATTATTTTGTGTGTGGTTTGTTTGTGTGTGTGTGTGTGTGTGTGTTTTGAGTCAGGGTCTCATTCTGTTGCTCAGGTTGGAGTACAGTGGCATGATCACAAGGATCATGACTCATAGCAGCCTCTACCTCCTGGGCTCAGGCTATCCTTCCACCTCAGCATTCCAAGTAGTTGGGACTACAGGTCTGTGCCACTACACCTGGCTATTTTATTTTATTTTTATTTTTATTTTTTGTAAAGACTAGGTTTTGCTATGTTGCCCAGACTGATCATGAATTGTAAATCTGCCCACCTCACCTCACAGGGTGCTGAGTTACAGGCATGAGGCACTGCTCTGGACCTCAGCTGAGTTTTGGTTAGTATATGCATATGCTGAAACAGCTCAAGGCTGAGGAAAGAATCATCTGACAGTATTAGAGGGTACAATCAATTATATAAGGCTGGGAAAAGTACCTATTCCTGCCAGACAGATCTCAGAATTCACAGAGAATCAGGTATTCTGAAGAGTATTACCTCAGTGGTAGGGCAAAACTATTTCTAGACTAAACCCTGCTCTGGTCTCATCTAACAAAAGGTCTCACTTTCAAAAATCAAACTGTTTTCAAGTGACTTAACTGCATCCCCGAAGAAGGCTCAAGAATGTTTATTTAAAACTCAAAATATTCAGCAACCAACAAAATTCAAATTTCTGGTAAACAATAAGAAATTACCAGGCATGCAAAGATGCATAAGGAGAAAAATCAATCAACCAAAACTGACCCAGAATTGAAAAAAATGACAGAATTTGTCAACAAGGACATTAAATCAGTTATTATAACTATATCTCTATTATGTTCAAAATGCTAGAGGAAAGACTAATGATTATTAATAAAGAAGTGAAAGGTGAACAAGATGCAAATCAAACTCCTAAAGATGAAAACTACAATGTTTGAGGTAAAAAGTACACCAAATAGGATTAATGTCAGATTGGACATTATGGAAGAAAAGACCAATGAGACTGAAGATATAAAAATAGAAGCTATCCAAAATGAAACAGTGGAAAACAAATGTTTTAGATGAACAGAGCTTCAGTGAGTTTTGGGAAAACTTCAAGCACTCTAATAAATATGTAATTATGCTCCCCAAGGAGGCAGGGATAGAGACTAAAAAACATTTGAAAGGATAATGGCTGAAAATTTTCCAAATTATATGAAAACTATAAAACTACTTATGCAATAATCTGAATGAATCCAAAGCACAAGAAACAAATAAAACTATACCAAGGTATTTAATAATCAAACTGTTCAAAACCAGTAATAAAAATAAAATCTTAGAAACAGCCAGGGAATAAAGTCACACAACATATGGAGGAACAAAGATAAGGCTGACTACAGATTTCTCATAGGAAACCGTGCAAGCAAGAAGATAGTAGAGAAATATCTTTAATGCCCCCTTACAATCCTGCAGCTTTCTACTGCAAGACCTGCTGCCTTCTGTCTAGAAGAAAACTTGGTAGGAACTTGATATATTTATGTGAGAGGAAAGCCTACCTCCTTTTCTTTAGACATATAGGGTGGAAATAATTCATCACTAGTAGACCCACATTACAACACATATTAAAGGAGGTCTTTTAAACAGAAGAAAATTAGGCCGGGCTCAGTGGCTCAGCCTGTAATCCCAGCACTTTGGGAGACCGAGGCGAGTGGATTGCCTGAGCTCGTGGGTTCGAGACCAGATCGGGCAACTTGGTAAGACCTCATCTCTACAATGGATTAAAAAAAAAATAGCTGGATGTGGTAGCATGCACCTGTAGTTCTGGCTACTTGGAGGGCTGAGGTGGAAGGATCGCTGGAGCCCAGAAGGTGGACACTGGCGCGGCTGTGAGTGTGCCACTGCACTCCAGCCTGGGCTGACAGAGTGAGACTCCATCTCAAAAAACAAAAAAAGACGAAAATTATATTAGGTAAAAATTTTGATCTACACAAAGGAATGAAGAGTACCAGAAATGGTAACTCTTCGGGTAAGAATATAACATTTTTTCCTTATTATGTATGTCTTTAATAAATAATTGACTATTTAAACATAAATAATAAAAAATGTCATGTGAAAATTTTAATACAGAACAAAACACAATATATGGTAATAATAAAACAAAGTCTGGGAGGGGAAATGAAACTCTGCTGTTGTTAAATTTTAAAATATGAAGTAGTATTATATCAATTCAAGGGAGATTTTGATAAGTTAAAAATATATACTATAAACTCTAAAGAAATCTCTAAAAATATGAAACAAAGAGATATATCTAAATAGACAACCAGAGAAGATAAAGTAGGATCATGCAAAATAATCCTAGGGAAGGCAGAAAAAGAGGAAAAGGGAGCAAATAGAACAAATAATGGGATGGTAGATTTTACACCTAACCGTATCAATAAATCACCTTAAAAAATAAACTAAGCGTTTTAATGAAAAGTTAGAGATGATCAGATTGCATAAACAAGCAAGACCTAATTATATGCTGTCTGTAAGAAATCCATTTTAAATATAAAGATATAAATAGATTAAACAAATCAAAGGATGGCAAAGGATATAATATGTTAATATTAATCTAAAGAAAATTTGGACTGGATATATTAATATCAGACAAAGTTGATATCACAGCAAAAATATTAGCAGAGGTTAAAAAAAAAATGGCCCTTCATGTCCATAAAAGGGTTGATTCAACAGTAAAACATATCCATCCTAAACATGTATACAGTTTCAAAATATATGAAGCCAAAATGAATAGAATTCAAGAAGAAATAGAAAAATTCACAATTATGGTTGGAGTTTTAACTACTCTTCTCTCAATAATTGGTAGATTAAGTAGGCAGAAAATCAGAAAGAAAACTTCAATACCACCCCTATTCCAGTTGACCTGATTAACATTTATAGAACATTCCACCCTTCTGCAGCAGAATGCACATTTTCTCAAGAGCACACAGAAAATTTGCCAAGGCAGACCATATTCTGGGCCATAAGACAAGTCTCAATAAATTAAAAAGGATTCACGTCATACACAATGTGTTCTTTGGCCACAAAGGAATTAAAGTGGAAATTAATAAGAGGAAGATATGTTGACAATCTCCAAACATTTGGAAAATAAGTAACAAACTTGTATATTGCCCATAGGTCAAAACAGAATTCAAAAGGGAAATTTAAAAGTATTTTGAATGGAATGAAAATACAGCATATTAAAATTTGTGGGATTCCACTAACACAGTACTTAGGAGGAACTAACCCCCTATATTAGAATAGAAAAAAGGTCTCAAATCAATGACTTCGGCTTCCACCTAAGAAACCAGAAAAAGAAGAGAAAATTAAGCCCAAAATAAGCAGAAGAAACCTGGGCAAGGAGTGTTCTCTCTGGTTCTGCCTGGTTTCATCACTTGAAAAATGAGGATTATAAATATTATCAGTGTTTCCCAAAGTGGGCCTTCTGTATAAGAATCAGAAGGGAGCCTATTAGAAACATTAATCTTTAATCCCTACTCTAGATCTAGGGAATCTAAATTTCTGAGTAGGGCCTGAGAACCAATATACTTAAACACAGAAGTGATAGAATGTCGTAAGAGAGATAGGACCAGTGTCCACCTCCTTGGTGACATTCTGTTCAGTGATATGACCTCTGAGGAAATGAAAGCTAGGAAGTCTCAGTCCTGAATAGGAGGGCTCTCAGCTTCAGGATAAACTCTGCCCTCTGTAACTCGAGCAGCTCAGTTATCATGGGGCATCACAAGGGCCCAGACATGAGGCGATTTAACAAGGGTCAGGATGGCTAACAATGGAGGTCTTCCATTCGTCTTATAATGTTATATAAGCCTCTCAGATTTATCATCCTTTCCTAATGAGGTAGGTGAATTAAGCCCAACCTAGGCTGGTTCCCAGCGCTACTAACAATGTAGGAACTGAGGATGTGATTTAATTTGTTTCATTTTCATTTCATTTCTGTCTTTTTCTGTTCCATAATTTATTTATTTAATGCATAAATGCTTTTATTTATGTGTTTGAATCATATGAGCACATATATTCTGACATCTTTTCAGAGTATTCTCTATAATCAATTTCATTTGGAGTGAATTTCTCTTTCTGGAGTAAATTACACTTCCAAATCTTTTGTTTCTTGGCTGTCATTTGAGAAATTAGACTTTTTCATGTGTTTTGGAATTTTGGTTTACAGGCTTATTTTGAGCATCCCTTCTCAACTTTTCCCTAAGAGTTTGATGGTTTTCTCCACCTAGCCCAGCCCTCCTACTTTGAAACCGGAACCAGATTTACAATCCAGCATAGGATGGACTGCCACTAGGGGACATGGAGGGATATGGCAGATCCATTACTGAGTGCCTGCAGTTAGCTCAGTTCCTGAGAGTCACACCTAATCTTCACCCTTTGCCTTTGCAAGCTTGCAGCTTCATCTGAAGTCATACCCCTAGTAGTGTGGAGAGCTCTGTTTGCCTCTGGCATCAAAGAGGAAGCTGGCTTTGCTTCAGGTCTCATTCACATTGAGAACTCCTTATCTTACAGGGACCAAACTCTGTCACCAGCTATCTATGTCTAGAGCCCAGACAACCCACGATTTATGTTTTATTTTGTTTCTGGTCCACAGAGATGTTTATCTTTGACCAGAGTCTAGTTAGATCTTCCTGCTTTTCTTTTCTTAAAAAAAAAAAAAAATTTCATCTCTCATTATTATGTGTTCAAAACAGAAGGGTAAACTCACTGCATTTGATCATTATAAAAGTCTGAATTAATTATAAAAGTCTGAATTCATTCATTGGAAAATGGTAAATAAATGATATTTCTTTCAAGTCCAAGTCGAGTGAGATCTACATCTTTTACAGTAAAATAAGAAATCCTTCTGGAAGACTCCTATGATTGACTCCTATTTATTCCTCCACTTGACAGAGGTTGAGCACTGATATCTTCTATTAATACTTGTGGTGTGTTACAGGAGTTGGTACTTGTTGTTGTGATTCATTAGAAATATTATGTGTGTGCATGCCCTATTCTCCAAATAATCTGTCAACTTCTTAAAAGCAGAGCAGGGACCATGCCTTATCATTAAAGAATTCTCCAAATCGCAGTCTCTGGTAGCCACACACAGTAAGCCTCAATATAAATTTCAATTATCAGGTTGATTTACTCCACACATCTCAAATTTCCTTAAGTACTCAATCAAGTGGACGATGATGCTTAATAAAAATATTTATATATTCAAAGGTAATGTTGAAATACAAAAATGGACAGCTATATATAACATACAATTGTGTACATATTTGACATTTTCAGATTTTTCCCCTAGAACTTAGAAAGCATGGTACAATTGTCTACTATCCATCTCCCACTGATATGAAAAGAGAAAAATTCCCCATAAAAGGGGCCTCTAGTCCTGCCCATCAGGAAGTCAGCTACCTGTGACCAGAGAGCCTGAGTACATTATTTCTGAGAGCAGGTGTTAACTCACCCCAGCAAGTTAAGAGCCTGCAGGGCCCCTAGCTTTGGGAGATAAAGAGGCAGTCTGTGTGGGGTCCCTACTCCTCCCCCACAGAGCCATTTGTTACTGGGGATACACCCCCTGTAAGAATTTTTCAGTGCTTTTCAAATCGTGGGCATGCACAATGCACCTGACCTTGTTCAAAGACAGGGGCTGCACTGCCCCAGGCAATGACTGGAGAAATATAGAAAAATACCAGGCTTTTTTAACTCTGTTATATAGAAAGACTCCTGTGTCTGTCAACCAAAATACTTACTCATTCTCCCTTTTTTCTTTTCACTTCAATAAATTAACTAATGCACACCATCAGTTGTTCGTGACTCATTAATAGGAATCTTTCCTTTGATAAGATGCAGCCAGTAGGAAAAATGCAAAACTTTGTATCCTTTATATCTTAGGTCATTTATTTACCTCTGAGAAGAATATTCTTTGTGTCCCTCATTGAATCAGGAGTGGACTTCGTGCAAAGCATGTTTTATCCTGTAGAAAAGATAAAACCCTTTGGAGGGTGGCATTTACTCAAGGGGAACAGATTCCTGCAGGGTGTTCTTTCCACGGTGGGGGAGGCTGGTGACAAGGTGTGACATCTGCAGAAGAAATACAGGCAAGAGCTTTAGCCAAAACTCCAGTACTTCCCGATAGACAGTGAGCTCACTCACAAAACACTAGTAGAAATCTGGCTCATGCTTGAAAGGCAATTCACTCAAAACTCTACCCATTCAATGGTACCTGCATTTTAATTATAAAATGGGAAAAGAGACATGAAATCTGTGTGAGACCACCATCCCTACCACACTCTCTCACACACACGCAATTCCTGGCTGAGAGTAGCAAAGACTATAATTAGAGTAATTCACTCTAGGACGTATGTCTATGTACTGTGTGAGAAAATGAGGGACCACTTAACAAAAACGTAATTTGCTAAGTGATTGAAAGGCTATCCCTATACTCTAAGTTTCCTTTCAAGTGTTCGCTTAGGCTTACAAAGACAAACGAGATAGTTACTGCATTCCTAAAACCCTGTGAAATGGATTTAAAACTGATTGACAGTTTTTTAAAAACATACCTGAGTCAGGGATGGAACACTAGAAAAATGCTTTAATTTTTTTTTCCAAGTAAGTAATCAGTGGTAAAATATATTAGCACATATGAGAGTATTCATATAAAAGAGTACTGTTTAATATGTTTGCCAGAAAGATTAGATTCTTTAAAAGGAAAGTTTTGAAGGGTAGGGGGACCTTAACTTGGAAAAGTTTAGCAAAAACTACCGTCCAATCTCCAATGGTGGGATGTATGCGTTATAAGTTGAATCGTAAGCCCCCAAAAGATATATTGAAATCTTGACCATTGTTGCCCAAGAGATGTGACCTTATTTGAAAATAAAGTGTTTGTAATTAGTTAAGATGAGGCCATATTGGATTAGACTGGGCCCTAATCAATTGACTGTTGCCCTTAAAAGAAAACAGAGGAGACAGAGGACACACAGGAAGAACACCATATGACAATGGAGACAGATACGGAAATGTTGTATCTGCAAGCCACAGAACACCAAAGATTGTAGGCAACCACTAGAAGCTAGGAGAGAGTTATGCAACAGATTCTCTTTTGGAGCCCTCCAGGAAGACACCTAGATTTCAGAGTTCTAACCTTCAGGTTGTGAGAGAATAATTATCTATCATTTTAAGTCACCCAATTTGTTCTTTGTTATGGAAGGCCCTATGAAATTAATACAGAGATAACTTGTCTACTAGGTTTCTGATAGCTAAGCAGAGATATAGGGCTGAGATTTCAGCTTCAGAATATAGATTTTCGCTTAATCCCTTGTTTTAGCATGGCAGCTTTCACTTACTTTTAGTTCTTCAGAGAAGCTAGGTTATGAGTAAGTGGATAGGCAAGTGGTCATCATATTATTCTAAGTTTGTATATGTGTAATGTTTTATAATGGAAGGCTAAATGCATAAATATCCTTAGAGAAATGAGAAATATTGTGTTCATGCAACAAGAACAAGTTACCAGAAAAATCAGAAGACTAAAAAGAGCTCTTGAGAATAAAAAAAATAGGTTAGCAGAAATTTTATAAATTGTTATAAGGATTGGAAGACAAAATTGGAGAAATTTCCTAGAAACTAAAATAAAGAGAGAAATGAAAAGAATAAATAAAAGAATTAGGGAATAGATATAACCGGTCCACAAATCAAATAGGCATACTGTCTTCACCTGGTTTGAGTTGCTATAACAGAATACCACAGACAGAGTACTTTATAAAGACAATAAATTAATTTCTCACAGTTATGAAGGCTAGAAAGTCCAATATTAAGGCATCTGGTAAGGGCCTTCTTGCCAAGTCATCCTATGGTGGAAAGTGGAAGGGCAATAAAGTGTGAGAGGGTGCGCACAAGAAGGGGCCAAACTAACCCTTATGACAAGCCCACTCTCTCAATAGCTGACCCACTTCTGGGATAACCCGCTTTCTGGGAAATCCATCATGAGGGCTCTGCTTCCCAATACTGTTGGTTTGGAGATTAAGTTTTCAAACCATAGGACATACCACAAAGAAATAACAGAAAATAGACAATAGGAAAATTTCAAATAAACAAAACTGAAGAACATGAATTTCCAGATTGAGGCCTTCTCTAGCATAGCCACACGGCTTGAACAATGAATGAAAAAAGATGAATGACATCATTGTTGTGGTTTTAAAACACGTTTTCAAATTCTCAGACACTTTTCTCATTAGAAATCTAGTGATTTGCTTTGAATGAGTGGATTTTGGCAAAAGTGATACTGACTCCTGAAGCTAGGTCACAAATCTTCTATCCTGTTCTTTCTCATTTGGGGTGCTCCCCCTTTTGGTAGTCAGTCACCATGCTGTGAGGAAGTCAAGAAGCCTCACGAAAGAACAGATGTGGGTGTTCTGATTATAGATACATCTATGGTTGTAATGGACAGCCAGCATTTATTGAGTGACATGTGAGAGAGCAGGTTTTCATATTTTTTTCAGCTTGTAGCTCTTTATCCAACTGTCCCAGTGAACACTAGGAGAAGCTGAGATGAGCTGTGACTGCTTTGCTCTGGCTTCATTTTATTTTTGCATAGATTGCAAGAAAAAAAAAATAGGTGACACTGTGGAAAGGGTTTTCACATGTTCAGAAAAACAGAATGAACAGTCTTTATAGAAAGACATGGAATATCTGCGACATTTTCCATTGACCTTTGTGTCAGGACTTGGTTGGGTCCCTGTACAATGACTTTTTTGAAGAGCTTATTATTATTATTATTATTATTGTTGATTAAATTATTAGTACTAGTATTCTTTGAGTTGGAGTCTCACTCTGTTGCCCAGGCTGGAGTGCAGTGGCACATTCATGGCCACCCTGGCGTCACTACTGGACTATGGCAATCCTTCCACCTCAGCCTTCCAAATAGCCAGAACTACAGATGTACACTACCACACGTGACTAATTTTTGATTTATTGTAGAGACGAGGTCTTGACAAGTTGCCTGGGATGGTCTCAAACCTGTGGGGTCAGGTAATCCACTTGCCTTCGCCTCCCAAAGTGCTGTGATTACAGGCTGAGCCACTGAGCTTGGCTTATTTATTTTATTTTAAAGACGTGGGATACAATTCGGGATTAGGTATACAAGTGGTCATTATGAAGGCAACCTTATTGATAAGGTGTGCCCCCCACCCTGGCAATTTCCCACTACTGCCAGTCCCTTTCTTATAGTATTATGATAATTGTTCAAGGTATACTTATGAGTGAGAACATGTGGTACTCTGTTCTTTGTTTCTGTGATAGATCACTCAATATTATAGCTTCTAAGTCCATCCAAGTTGCTGTGAAGTTCATAATTTTGTCCTTCTTTATGGCTGCATAATATTCCATCATGTATATATACCGAATGTTTTAAATTCAGTTCTCTTTCAATGGGAAGCACAGTTGGTTCCATGTTTTTGCTATTGTGAATAATATTGCAATAAACATGGGTGTGCAGATATCTTTTTCATAGAGTGATTTGAGTTTCTCCAGGAATATTCCCAGAAGGGGGATTGCAGGATCGTATGAAAGGTTGGTTTTTAGATCTTTTAGGAATCACCACATTATTTTCCACAGAGTTTGTACTAGTTTACACTCCCACCAACAGTATAGAAGTGTCCCCTTTTCCCCACATCCTCTCCAGCATCTGTTTTTTTTGAGTTATTGATGATGGCCATCCTGACTGGAGTGGTATCTCAGTGTGGTTTTAATTTGCATTTCTTTGATGATTAGTGAGGCTGAGCATTTTTTCATGTGTATGTTGGCTGCTTGTATGTCTTCTTCTTTAAAAAATTTTTATTATAAAGATGTGGGGTACATTTCAGGGTTAGGTATATAAACATTGATCATGTAGGTATCCTTGTTGATGTGGTATGCCCCTCCCTCCCCTAGCAGTTTCCCTCAACTGCCAATCCCACCCCCACTTCCCCTGACAGTTTCCCACTACTGCCAATCACTTTCTTATAGAATTATAATTGTTCAGGATCCGTTTATAAGTGAGAACATATGGAACTCTTTTCTTTGTTTCTGTGATAAATCATTGAGTATGATCAACTCCAAATTCATCCAAGTTGCTGCAAAGTCCATATATTTGTCCTTCTTTATGACTGCGTAATATTCCATTGTGTATATGCACCACATTTTTTTAATCCAGTCCAGCTTCGATGGGCAACACTGTTGGTTCCATGTTTTTGCTATTGTGAATAGAACTGCAACAAACATACATGTGCAGGTATCTTTTTTGTAAAATGATTTGAGTTCCTCTGGGTATATTCCCAATAGGGGAATTGCTGAGTCATATGGAAGGTCAATTTCTAGTTCTTTCAGAAATCACCACACTGTCTTCCAAAGAGGTTGTACTAGTTTGCATTCCCACCAGCAGTGTAGAAGCGTTACTTTTTCTCCACATCCTCGCCAGCATCTGTTGTTGTTTGTTTCATTAATGATGGCCATTGTTACAAGGGTTACGTGTTATCTCAATGTGGTTTTCTTTGCATTTCTCTGATGAGTGAGGCTGCACACTTTTTCATGTGTCTGTTGGCTGCCCGTATATCTTCTTTTGAGAAGTGTCTATTCATGTCTTTTGCCCACTTTTTAAAGGGGCTGTTTATTTTTTTTTTCCTTTCAGCGCATTTGAGTTCCTTGTAGATCCAGATGTTAGGCCTTTGTCATATAAACAGTTGGCAAATATTTTTTCCCATTCTGTGGGCTGTCTCCCTGCATACTTGATGATTTCTTTTGCTTTGCAGAAGCTCGTTAATTTGATGAGGTCCCATTTGTCTGTCTTTCTTCTTAAAGTATTGACCTTTGGGGTTCTGAATAGGAATTGGTTCCCAGTTTCAATATCCATAAGGATGTCTCCTGCGTTTTCTAAGATTCTTATAGTTTGAGGTTTTGCATTTAGGTCTTTGATCCATTTAGAGTTAATTTTTGTGTATGGTGATAGGTAGGGGTCCTGTTTCAATCTTCTGCATGTGGTCAGCCAGTTTTCCCAGCACCATTTACTGAATAGGTTCTCCTCTCCCCAGTGGTTGTTGTTAGAGGCTTTGTCAAAGGTGAGTTGGTTGAGGAACTGAGGCTTTGCTTCTGGAATCTCTATCCTATTCCATTGGTCTATGTGCCTGTTCTTGTACCAATATCAGGCTGTTTTGATTACTGTAGCCTTATAGTAAAGTTTGAAGTCTGGAAGAGTGATACCTCCTGCTTTGTTTCTTTTGCTAAAGATTATTTTGACTATTCGTGGTTGTTTATATTTCCATATGGATTTCTATATTGTCATTTCCAGATCTGAGAAGAATGATGTTGGTAACTTAGTGGGTATTGGTGTTGAATCTGTAGATTGCCTTTGGTAGGATGGACATCTTAACAATGTCGATTCTTCCCATCCACGAGCATGGACTTATTTTCCAATTTGTTTGTGTCTTCTTGGATTTCTTTAAGCAGTATTTTGTAATTCTCATTGTAAAAGTCTTTCTCTTCTCTGGTTAGGAAGATGCCGAGGTATTTCATTTTTTTGGTGGCTATTGTGAATGGGATTGTGCTTTTTATTTGGATCTCTGCCTGCTTGTTGTTGGTGTAAAGAAATGCAACTGTCTTCTGCACATTTATTTTGTATCCCGAGACTTTGCCAAAGTCACTTACCAGTGCAAGCAGGTTTTTGACAGATTCTCTTGGATTTTCAAGGTATAGGATCATATCATCAGCAAAAAGGGATAATTTGACTTCCTCTTTTCCTATTTGGATACCCCTGATTTCCTTCTCTTGTCTGATTACCTGAGCTAGGACTTCCAATACAATATTGAACAAGAGGGGTGAGAGTGGGCAGTCTTGTCTTGTTTCAGTTTTCAGGGGAAATAATGATAGTTTCTGTCTGTTTAGCAATATGTTGAACTGTGGGTTTGTTGTAGATGGCACTTACTTTTTTGAGGTAGGTTACTTCTATACCTAGGTGTTTGAGGGTTTTTTTTTTAATCAAGAAGTGATGCTGGATTTTATCAAAAGCTTTTTCTGCATCTAATGATATAATCATGTGGTTCTTATTTTTACAACTGATGATATATTTAATGACATTTATGATCTTGCGAATGTTGAACCAGTCCTGCATCCTGGGGATGAAGACTACTTGGTCATGGTGGATGATTTTTTGAGATGTGTTTTTGGATCCAATTTGCTAGAATCTTGTTGTGGATTTTTGCATTTATGTTCATAAGGGATATTGGTCTATAGTTCTCTTTCTTTGTTGGATCTTTACCCGGTTTGGGTATCAGTGTAATGTTAGCTTCGTAAAATGATTTGGGGAGAATTCCATCTTTCTCAATTGCCTGGAATACCTTCAATAGGATTGGTATCAGCTCCTCCTTGTTCATTTTGTAGAATTCTGCTGGAAAGGCAGCTGGTCCAGGGCATTTTTTTGTAGGTAGTTTTCATATGACAGAGTCAATTTCCTGGGTTGTTGTTGGTCTATTTAGTGTCTCAATGTCTTCTTGTTTTAACCTTGGGACGTTGTGTGATGTCAGAAAGTCCTCCATTTCATCTAGGTTACCAAGTTTGCTTCTATATAGATGTACATAGTAATCTCTGATAATCTTTTGTATTTCTTCGGGGTCAGTTGTGATTTGATCTTTTATATTTCTGATTGTGTTTATCTGGGCTTTTTCTCTCTTATTCTTAGTCATTCTGGCTAGGGGCCCATGGATCTTGTTAATTCTTTCAAAGAATCAGCTTTTTGTTTTGTTGATGTTTTCTGTGATATTTTTGTCTTCTATGTCCCGTATTTGGGCTCTTATTTTTGTGATTTGGATTCTTCTGCTAAAATCGGGGCTTTGGTGGTCTTCTCTTTCCAGTTCCCTTAAGTGATTTGTTAGGCTCTCCACTTGTGATCTTTCCATTTTCTTGATGTGTGCTTGTAGAGATATGAATTCCCCTCTTAGAACTGATTTCATGGCATCCCAGAGGTTTTGGTAAGATGTTTCTTCATTTTCATTTGTTTCCAGGACTCTTTCAATTTCTTTTTTGATTTCAGTGTTGACCCAGTCGCTGTTCAGCATCATGCTGTTTAGTGTCCATGTCTTTGTGAGCTTTGGGGAAATTTTGTTGGTTTTGATATTTATTTGTATTACACTGTGGTCTGAGAATGTGCATGGCAAGATTTCAACCTTATGAAATTTGTTTATGCTTGATTTATGACCAAGAATGTGATTGATCTTAGAGTATGTTCCATGTGGTGATGAGTAGAATGTATATTCTGTGGTTCTGGGATGGAATAATCTGTAGGTATCTACTAAGTCCATTTGGTCAAATGTCAAGTTTAGGTTCTGGATCTCCTTGTTGATTTTTTGCCTTGATGATCTATCTAGGGCTGTAGTGGGGTATTCAAGTCCCCTGCTATAATAGTATTGGAGTCAATATCTTTTTTTTAGTTTATTTAGTAGTTGCTTTATAAATGCTGGTGCTCCTATGCTGGGTGCATATATGTTTAGGATGGATATTTCTTGTTGATGGATTGAAACTTTTATCATTATGTAGTGTCCTTTCGTATCTTTTTAAATTTTTAATAGCTTAAGTGTTGTTTTGTCTGATATTAAGATTGCAACTCCTACCTTCTATTGTGATCCATTTGCCTAGAAACTAATTTTCCATTCTTTAACTTTGCATCTGTGTGCTTCCCTTGTAGTGAGATGAGTCTCCTGGATGCAGCAAATAATGGGGTCATGGTTTCTTATTCGGTCCACCATTCTGTGTCTTTTCAGTGGTGCATTTAGTCCATTCACATTCAGGCTAATTATTGAAATGTGCTGTCATGAGGTTCTTATAGAATTGTTGTTGTTCCTGTTTATTTGTTGTCTTTCTTTTGGTTTTGGGGTTGATTCCTGTGTGTTTTCCATCTTTTTCCTGTACTCTTGTGAAGAACATTGTCGTTCTTTTCTCATTTTCTTCTGTGTTTAATATTTTCTTAAGCGTTTCTTGTAGAGGTGGTCTGGAGGCAGCATATGTTCTTAGCGATTGGATGTCTGGGAAAGATTTTAATTCTCCCTCACTGATGAAGCTTAGCTTGACTGGGTAGGTTATTCTTGGTTGAAATTGTTTATCTTTGAGAACTTTGAAGATTGGACTCCAAGCTCTCCTAGACTAAAGAGTTTCTGTAGATAAATCTGCCGCTATTCTAATTGGTCTTTCCTGGTAGGTAGTCTGACCTTTTTCTCTTGCTGACTTTAGGATTTTTTCTTTTATACCTACTTTGTTTAGGTGAATTATTATGTGTCTGGGAGTTGGTCTTCTCATTTGTTGTCTTGCAGGGGTTCTCTGAATCTCTTGTGTTTGAATTTTTGCATCACTGATGAGATGTGGGAAGTTTTCTTGAATAATTTCATGGAATGTATGTTCCCAGGTGTTATCTTTCTCTCTTTCTGCCTCAGGAAGTTCAATTACTCTTAGGTTCGGTCTCTTGAAGTAATCGTTCATCTCTTGAAGGTTTTGTTTGGTCTTTTTGAGCTTCTTTTGTATGTTTTTGACAGTTTGGGTTAGTTTTATATTTTGGTCTTCAAGCTCTGAGATTCTTTCTTCTGCTTGACTAATTCTGCTTTCCATGCTTATTTGTTTGTTATTTATTTAAATCACAGTATTCTTTGCTGCTGTTATTTCAGTTATCAACTCCTTCTTATTTTCCTCTTGTTTCTCCTCAATTCTTTTTATTCTCTCTATTAATGTCTTGATGTCTGGGTTTGTCATATGTGACCAGTCATTCTGGGGCATCTTCATTGTTTATGTTCCGAAGTCTGTTTTCTCAGTGTCTGACCTCTCAGGGGTCTGTGTGAAACCTATATTTTTATTTTGGTTTTTCTTTATTTGTGTAGATTTTCCTCCCCATTTTTCTCTTTTTTTTCTCCCCATCCCTCCCATCTTCTTTAATTCTGGTTCAGGGGTGGAGGGGTTGCTTTTACTTCTGTTTGTTCAATCTCCTATTCTTCCTTTATATCTTCTGGCTTTGTTCAGTTCTGAAGCTGGACTGTAGGTGGGGGATGATCCTTTTTGCAGTTTTGAGATTTTATTGAGGTGGGAAATTTGATTCAAAATCTATCTGCAGATCCCAGTATCCACTGACAGATGTATGGGTAATCTGGAACCCACTTCCCAATGCCTTGTAATCTGTCCATGCAGTGGGGTTATAGGATTACTCCCTGAAAGCAAAATGATGTATGAAAAAGGAAAAAAAATGGAATAGGGAGTGGGGGGAAGAGGAAGGTGGAGAGAGAGAAGAGTAAGAGGGAAAACAGACAAACATACCAGCTGACAAATGAAAAGAGACACAAAGACAGATACAAGAAAAAAAAACAACAACAAAAAACCAACAAACATACAAAGCACTAAAGCATACAATCATACAGACATACAAGCTAACCTACCTCCTTATTGGTGTACTATTCCTCTATGCAAACATGAGATCTAAAGAGAAAAAATAAAATAGAATAGAATAAAGTCAGTAAACTAACAGAACCAAAGCAAATGTTATTGATAACAGTAAGAAGTGAGAGAAAAGGAAAAAAAGATGGGTAAGACAAAGAATTAAAAAAAAATTAAAACAAGGGAACAAAGCACACTCTAAGACTTTTCCTTTAAGTCCAGTGTTCTTTCAGCTCTGATTTCTAGCTCTCATTGCAGGCTTTGGAGTTGCTCACAGTTAGGGTCAGTTGGCCCTGGACTACTGTGGAGAGTGGATCAGATCAGGGCTGCCTGCCAAATCTGCCACTCAGATCTGGCCTGTGTCTATCTAACATGGGGGAGGGGCCCTTCTGTCCCTCCCATTTTAATGTTGTTACCTTGGATCTCAAGCTGGGAGATGGGCTGAGCTGGGTGGAGCTGGTCTCATGGCTCCAGTTGATCTCTTTTTCTGCTGCTGCCCAGCGTAGTTGGGGAAGGCAGAATGCGAGACTGTCAGGCAATGCAGGCCCAGCATAGCACTGGGCTACTCAGGCGGGCTGGGCAGGAGCTGAGGGCTTGCCCGGGGTGGGAGGGAGCAGTCAACTGCTTCAGCAGTTCTGTGTGTGGGAGGAGGTCCACGAGCTAGGTGCCCGGGTGAAGGGTGGGGTGCCGCAGTTTCAGTGGTGGCGGTGGCTTCAGTAGTGCTGTGCTTGGGGGAGGGCTTCACTGGTCTGAGAGCTGTGGGTCGCCTCAAGTGGGAGCAGCGGCAGAGCAGCGTGTGAACAGGCTGGCGATGGTGAGACCTGCAGCCCCCAGGGGAGAGCGAGAGCCTTTATGGATATTCTCTTTTGCAGAGGGTCTCATGGACCAAACTGCCCCATTGCCATCTTGCCAGAAGTCATCCTCTCATATGTCTTCTTATGCCTATTCATATCTTTTGCCTGCTTTCTAATAGGGCTGTTTGCTTTTTTTTACCTGGCACCTTTGAGTTCTTTGTAGATCCTAGATGTTAGGCCTTTGTCAGATAAACATTTGGCAAATATTTTTTCCCAGTCTGTGGGTTGTCTTCCCACTCTCTTGATGGTTTCTTTGGTTTTGTAGAAGCTTGTCAGTTTGATGAGGTCCTTCTTGTCTATCTTATCTCTATGGCCTGGGTACTTGGGCGTTTGATCAGGAATTGGTTGCCAGTTCCAATTTCCATAAGGGTTTCTCCTGTATTTTCTAAGGTTTTTATAGTTTGAGGTTTTACGTTTAGGTCTTTGGTCCATTTAGAGTTGATTTTTGTGTATGGTGATAGGTAGGGGTCCTTGTTTTAATCTTCTGCATGTGGTCAGCCAATTTTCCTAGCACCATATACTAAATAGATTCTCCTCTCCCCTGTGGTTGTTGCTGGAGGCTTGTTGAAGATGAGTTGGTTGAGAAATTGAGGTTTTTGCCTCCAGGAACTCTACTCTGTTCCATTGGTCTATATACCTGTTTTTGTACTAATAACAGACTGTTTTGATTTTTGTAGCCTTATAATAAAGTTTAAAGTCTGGAAGTGTGATACTTCTTGCTTTGTTTCTTTTGCTGAGGATTGGCTATTTGTGGTCATTTATGTTTCCTTATGAATTTCTGTATTGTTTCCAGGTCTGAGAAGAATGATGCTGGTGATTTAATTGGTATTTCATTTAATCTGTAGATTGCCCTGGGTAGAATGGACATCTCAACAATGTTGATTCTTCCAATCCATGAGCGTGGAATATTTTTCCATTTGTTTGTGTCATCTTTGATTTCTTTAAGCAGTGTTTTGTAGTTTTCATTGTAAAGGTCTTTGACTTCTCTAGTTAGGAAGATGCCAAGGTATTTCTTTTCTTTTGTGGCTATTGTGAATGGGATTGTGTTTTTATTTGGGTTTCTATTTGTTTATTGTTGGTGTATAGGAATGCAACTGTCTTTTGAAGATTTATTTTATACCCTGAGACTTTGCCAAAGTCCTTCATCAGTGCAAGGAGGTTTTTGACAGAGTCTTTTGGATTTTTGAGGTATAGGATCATGTTGTCTGCAAAGAGGGATAACTTAACTTCTTTTCCTATTTGGATACCCCTTATTTCCTTCTCTTATCTGTTTGCTCTAGCTAGGACTTTCAATACTATGCTGAACAGGAGAGGTAGGAGTGGGCAGCCTTGTCTTGTTCCAGTTTTCAGGGGAAATGGTTCTAATTTGTGTCTGTTTATCAGTATATTGGCTGTGGGTTTCTCGTAGATGACTCTTACTATTTTGAGATATGTTCCTTATGCCTAGGTGTTTGAGAGTTTTTATCAAGAAGAGATGCTGGATTTTATTGAAAGCTTTTCCTGCATCTAATGATATGATCATGGTTCTTGTTTTTACATTTGTTGATGTATTTACTCATGTTTACCTTCTTGTGGATGTCAAACCAGTCTTACATCCCAGGGATGAAGCCCACTTGGTCATGGTGGATGATGTTTGAGATGTGTTGAAGAGCTTTTAAGATAATGGCCAACTTGCCATTTTCCCAAAAGTTGGTGGCTTAATTTCTGGATTTTTTTAGGTTTGATCATTTTTTTTTCCATTCATCAATCATTTTTATTATTTTTTAGTATCTCTTTAGAATATGAATTATTTTTTCCTTCATGTTGCTTCATTTCAAGGTCATTAAAGTTTTCATTTTCGCTTGTCAACATATTTATTTAATCTTTTGTGAGTTAGGCAAATTGATGAAATAAGTATAGTTTTTTTCACTCTGTATTCCTCCCAAATTATAATTTTTAAAACATATTCAACTGCAAGTGTCTTGGCTACCTTCCTGATTCAGATTGAAGTAATATTTTGTCTATATTCTTCTTCTAGGAATGTGCTTTTTCTGAACAAAGATAACTTCATAGTCTAGACAGTATAGAGAGAACCCCATCCCTACAAAGAAACTTAAAATTAGCAGAGTGTGATGGTGCATGCTTATAGTTCTAGCTACTTGAGAGACTGAGATGGGAGGATCACTTGAACCCAGGAGTCCAAGGCTGCAGTGAGCTATGATCTCACTGTACTTCCGCCTGGGCAAGACTCAGAGCAAGACCGTGAGTTAAAAAAAAAAAAGGAAGGAGGAGGAAGAGGAAGAGGAGGAGGAGGAAGAGGAATAATAATAATAAGAAGAAGAAGACGAAGAAGACAATGACGGCAAGGAGAAGACCTCATCTTGATTAGTTGTGCTAACTTTTTGGGTGAATTCCTGAGAAAGTCCAGTCATTCTCTGGTAGGAAGACTGGACTGCATCGAAACACCCACTTTTTCCATTACTCACAGGACAGGACTCCTTCACCTAAGCAATGTCACAAATGTTATCTAAAACTTGGAAAATGGAAAAAATGTAAGAAGCATTATCCTTCAGTGCCATATAGAGGCAAAGCCACTCAAGGGTTATCTAGGGGAATATAATTTGCTGCACTCAGTGTTTACTATTGACTAGAGGTCCCATATTAACTGGTAGATTTTTGTTTGGTAGAAATGTGAATAATTCATGTCCAGTGGAAAAGATAACTCCTCAATTTCTATTTTATGAATCAGTGTTTTACACAGCAATCTTATTCTAACATTTCTTTATTACATTACATACACATGCACACACACGCACTCACTTCTCAAATGTTCTTTTGGTTACTTTTAATGTTTTATTGCTTCTTTATTTACTAATGAGTTGAATAAAATTTTCAGCCCATATTCATTTTATATTGTGTGAGAATTTTAAAAAATCTTTTGAAAATTATAGTTTAGCAGTACCTGCAGTGATTGAGCCAAAGAAAGCCTCAACGAGCTACCATCAGAAAGACAAGTTGCTCAAGTTTGCTGGGTGCAAGGATTTTATTACCTGAATCTCTTCCTCTGAAGAGGACTTCAGGGAAAGAGTTGTATGAAAGAGAGAGATAAAGAAGACATCTCTAGCAGTCATTGTCATTTAGAAAGCTAAGTCTTAAAGTACCTCCATATGCGGAACCAAGTATTGAGTTCATGTCAAATTCCAATTAATTACCTCAGAGTACATTCTGTTCTTCCTTTTTTCCCCTTATTTATGACCCCTTTCCCCCACAATGAGAAACCTGGTAAATAAGTTAAAAATATATATATATTTTTTGAGTTGGAATCTCACTCTGTCACACAGACTGGAGTGCAGTGGCCGCTACCGACCACTGCAGCTTCGACCTGATGGGCTCCGGCAATCCTTCTGCCTCAGTTGGAACTATAGGGGCGTGCTACCGCACCCGGCTAATTTTTGATTTATTGTAGAGATGAGGTCCCGCCAAGTTGCCCAATAAGTAAGTATATTTTGGTTGATGTTTCCCTTAGGATTATGTCCTTTTTAACTGATTTTCAATAACTTGCAAATTTTGCCTCCTACAAATATTGTCCAATTTTGGGTTGTTTTAGATCAAAGTGTAAATTCAGTCCCTGTTACTCCATCTTAGCTAGAAGTAAAAATCTAATGCTTATTTAATGAATTTGTCAATGTCTTGTTGTAAATATCTTTTGCATGGTCATATTATATGATAAAGTTTTGTGTCATAATTCCTCAAACATACCTTCTGATAGCTCCCAGATTCCCCTAACATTCCATGTTTCATATTTGTTTGTAAGATTATTTGTTCAATGATTTTATTCCTCATGAGACTGAAAACTCAATGAGACATGGCATCAACTCTGCTTATGTTTTGCTCATTATTGTCTTTGCAACTTGTTAGCATGCACCTTTTGTTCAATAGCTATCTAGTAAATTCATGAACTTGCACTGTCAGCAAAAGCCGTAGCTATTCTGTTAACACAGAATTCCAGGGAACCTTAACAATTCCAGATCTAATTATTCTATGTGCCTTCACAGTGTCAGTCTCATGGCCCCTCCACATTTGCTTAATCTACCAATCAGGGAGAATGTTGATGAGGCACTTTTGTGTTCAACTTGCAAGACGGTGCCTTATGCCCTGCAACCATGTGAGGAGGGACTGCCTTCTGGGATCCTGGAAGTGGAGTCTTAAGAGCCTGTGACATTCAAGTACCTCCCAAAGAGATCACTGAGCAGAGATGTGTTACTAGAGAACTATACAATCTTATTGGAAAATCCAGTTTTCTTGTTGAAAGTCATCTCTCATTGGAAAAAAGGGGATGAAACAGTTATGACAAAATCCAACATGTAGTACTAGGTGTGAATTATTTACCATCAAGTCCTCAGAAGACCACCAGAAAACACTGTAGATCAAGGAAAACTAAATTTAGGCCTTTGCAACATGGACAACACCTCCTTGGGAGAGTCCTAGTAGTGCCTTAACACTGGAAATTAAGGAAGGATATGAGAGACTGAACATGCAAACAGACAATGGCCAGACTATATATAATTCACAACCTCTGCAGCAATTATCCCCCCAGTGATCAAGATTTCCTCAATGACTGCTAGTTTCCCTAATTTTGCTCTCCCTCAATTCAGAATCAACAGAGAAAGTCAAATATGCTTTCTAATCTAATCATACAGGATGCTTTCTTTCTAGCTAGCCTACTTCCAATTTTTCTATGTCAGTGACATCCAGTCAGAGTACACCCAAAGCTTTCTCAGACAAACAAAAGACAAAGCTTTGACACTTCTCTGCCTGTCTTTAGACTCCACAAAATGCAAATTATGGTGGTTGACTACCTTGCTATACCAAGCTTTGAATAAATAAGTTCAATTCTCATCTAGGTTCCTTGATTTACTTCCACAAGTACTCAGAAAGTTTTTAGAACACGGGCTGGATGATTTCGAGCCATGTCTTGCAAACCAGGAACTGGTTGGAATGGGAGGTTTACATGACACTTTTAGATTGGGAGGCACAGTGAGGTGAGAATCTTGAAGTACTCACTTGATGAGAATGTGTTAGTCTTGAAACACAAACAATTTAAATAGGTGCACAGTCTTATCTTCCAGGAGCAGGTGTTTCATGGGGCAAAGAACTAGACTACTTTTGCTTGGTTTCAGTCATATGTAACATAGAGAGAGAAAAGTATGCCTTGTCTTAGAGTGGGTTAACACAAAAACAGGGAATTATATTGGTTTAATTCTTGGGATTGCAATAAACCTTGGAAAGATGGCAAAATAGGATGCTCCAGCATTCATTCCCCTACAGAAACATCAGTTTGAACAACTATGCATGCATGATAATAACCCTCACAAAAGCTAAGGAAGCCAGGTGAGAGAATACAGCAGGTAGGCGTATCAATTCTTGAAATTAGTAAAGAAAAAAATTCATTTTAAGTCCATTCCTGATTTATTCTTTCCTTACCCAACTTAAACAACATAGTCAATATTGTTCTATTATAACTTCTTTAGCTACTATCCTGTTGTGCTAGCCCACTGAGTGCTAAACCTGGGTTAATCCTACAATTAGTGATAAAAATCGTTTTTCACTTCTTGTTCCAACTATCTGTTGGTGGTAGCTATGAGGAACAGTGCACTGAGAAGAGTGTTGAGGCTCAGAAGGAACAAGAACACAAGTGTCTGTTAAGGGCACAAATGAAGAGTGACGCGAATTTAAACTTTATACTTAAGTTTCAAAAATTATAACTTTATTGAGCTCTGGACCTACAAATGCAACCATCACTGAGTAAACTTATCTGAATACCTCAACCACTTCAATCTGCACATGTCTGAAATTGAAATGAAAATCCCCTCTTTCACCAAAGTTGTGCTAACTAATCCATCCATTTGGCCTCATGATTCTGGTCAGTTGTGTTCCAGGCAGCCATTCCCACAGTTCCGATTTGCATTCAATTCAAAATGAAGTTTCTTTGCCATCCAATTAAGGCAATTTGCCCTGATGGTGGAATTTCAGGCATTGGCAATGGAGCCAAAGGAAGAAGTTGATGGGATGACAGAAACCCAATGTCTTGAAATCTTTCCCATTTTACCTTTCTCGTCCCTGAGTACAGATATGAGATCATAGGGGAAAATTCAAACTATACTTGATGCTCTCAGGTCTAGTCATAGAAATAAGAATAAAGGTTAAAAAAAAAACTTTTAGACTTTTTTAAAGGCAATCTTTACAATGTTCTCTTTAGCTTATATGTATCTTCCCATCTCTCTTAGCTTCCTCTCCTAAACTCCCAATCTTTTTACAGTCAGATGGTCATTAGGACAAAAGCTTATTTAACTGAAGAATTACAGTGTCAGTACCATGTAGGATGGTGTCCATGTTTATGTAAAAAGTGCTCCCTGATAGAAACAAGGTATAAAAAGGATTGATGTCTTAAAGCAACTGTGGGTCTCTGTTGGCAGCCAAGATTACTGTTATCTAGTAGAGAAACTGGTAGAGAAAATTGAGTTCTTATAATAAATTCCATAACATCAGCTTAGCTGTAAATGATTTTTTAAAAGTCACTTGACTGTGTAAACTAGTTAGAGCAGAAATATTTTAATGATATTTCAGGAGCTTAATGTCAACCATCAATGTCCAATAAATGAAAATTACTTTTAGTGATACATCTGGAAATATGATGGTTTTTTGAGCCAAAATCTCTCAGGCTTTGCATAAAAGTTGGATTTTTATTTTTACTCCTTCCTGTTATATAAACTTCTTATATTTATTAGAGAAAAAGAAGATAAATTAGACATTATATGGGATATTGAAAAATGAGTAAAATATTAAGACATATTAAATTTATTGTTTTTTCACTAAAGGAAAGAAAGAAGGCAAATTATTTATTTAAGGGAAACAATTTTACTTAAAAGGGCAGTATTTTAATAAGCAGAAAGGAGAAAGGGAATATATTTTCAAATGAAAATATATTTTCACTGGAATGAAAAATGTAATGTGCCAAAGCAGCTACTTTTAGGGCGAGCATACTCCTCTGAATGTAAAATTCTATTATATTCTTGCAAAATCCTAACTTTATTCTTATCTGTTTATCTGTTTAATATATATTGAGTATCCACTTTGTATTGGTATCATGGGAGGCAACAGTTATATTTCAGTGAATAATATAGTCATACTTTTTCTTTTCATGAAGACGTTTAGTGGAATTTTCATTAATTGATTAACTCTTGCACTCATTATATCAGGTAAAAATGAGGTTTAGTAGTGTGTTACAGGAAATGTGAAGTAACAATGGTTTACAGAGTTGCCTCATATAAATATACATCATCAGACCTCAAAGAGTGGCTCCATCATCATGAAAAACCTAAAGTCCTTTTATCTTGCAGCTCAGCCATTCCTACCCAGTGTAAGCATTTAGGCTTTGGAGTCTGTTTTCTTTCACTGCATCTGAGATACGTAATGTTATTTATATCAAGTCCATTCTCTTTATTATATAGTAGTATTCTATTCTATAGATGTACTACAGTTTGTTTAGCTACTTCCAAATTGAGGGATTTTGGGATTGTTTCAAATTTTGGTGATAAAATCGCTATAAATATGTGTTTACAGGCTTTTGTGTGTAAAGCCAAATGCACTTGGGTAAATACAGACATGCCTTGGAGATATCATGGTTTTTGGCTTCAGACTACCTCAAAAAAGTAAATATCACAATTAATCAAGTCACACGCATTTTTCATTTTCCCAGTGCATATAAAAGTCTTGCTTACTCTATAGTCTATTAAGTGTGTAAGAGTTTTATATCTAAAAA
This sequence comes from Tarsius wallacei, assembly GCA_963574415.1. Taxonomy (NCBI): domain Eukaryota; kingdom Metazoa; phylum Chordata; class Mammalia; order Primates; family Tarsiidae; genus Tarsius; species Tarsius wallacei. The sequence continues at coordinate 33,348 of CAUYQG010000816.1, forward strand.
GCAATGTGCACACCTTTATTCAAGTGTTTTGCTGTTAAAAAATGCTAGTCATCATCTAAGCCTCCAAGAAGTTGTTATGTCTTTTGTGGTGGAGGGTCTTGCCTCATTATTGATGGGTGCTCACTGAACAGGGTGGTGGTTTCTGAAGGATGGGGCGAGAGTGTGGCAATTTCTTAAAATAAGACAACAATGAAGTTTGCCACACCTACTGACTTTTCCTGTCATAAAAGATTACTCTGTAGCATACCATGCTATTTGATAGTATTTTACCCACAGTAGAACTTCTTTCAAAATTGGAGTCAATCCTCTTAAACTCTGCTGCTGCTTTAACACCTAAGTTTATGTAATATTCTAAATCCTTTGCTGTCATTTGAACAATGTTGTATCTTCGCCAAGAGTAGATTTCATCTCAAGAAACCACTTTCTTTTTGGCACGTTTGAGTTTCTTGTAGATCCTAGATGTTAGGCCTTTGTCAGATACAGCCCTATTAAAAAGTGAGCAAAAAATATGAATAGACATGTCTCACAAGAGGACAAATGAGCAGCCAACAGATACATGAAAAAATGCTCAGCCTCACTAATCATCAAAGAAATGCAAAATTAAAACCACACTGAGATATCACCTAACTCCAGTCAGGATGGCCATCATCACTAACTCAAAAAACAACAGATGCTGGAGAGGATGCAGAGAAAAGCGAACACTTCTACACTGTTGATGGTACAACCTCTGTGGAAAACAGCGTGGTAATTCCTAAAGGACCTAAAAATCGACCTTCTATACAACCCAGCAATTCCCATTCTGGGAATATACCTGGAGGTATATTATTCTATAAAAAAGATACCTATACACACATATTTAGAGCGGCATTATTCACAATAGCAAAAATATGGAGCCAACCATGCTGCCCACAGAATGTGAACTGGATAAAAAAAATGTGTTACATATGCCTGATGAAATATTATGCAGCCATAAAGAAGGACAAAATTATGAACTTCGCAGCAACTTGGATGAACTTAAAGTCTATAATACTGAGTGATCTATCACAGAAACAAAGAACTGAGTACCACATGTTCTCACTCATAAGCAGACCCTGAACAATTATCATAATACTATAAGAAAGGGATTGGCAATAGTGGGAAACTGCCAGGGGAGGGGGGCACATTTCGTCAATAAGCGTACCTGATCTCAAACCAGGTGAAGTGGTAACCAAAGTGAGGCCCAAACTTTACCTGTACAATGACCATTTTGCATACCTAACCCTGAATTGTACCCCACATCTTTAAAATAAAAATTAAAACAAACAAAACAAATGTAAAGGAATAGAAAATCTTTTATACTTTTAGAAAAAATATCAACTATTGTTATTTTGATTATTTCTGCTTAATTGAATTCATTGTATTTTCCCTGTTTGAGCCACTTATAGTTCTCTATTTCTTTTCTCTTTTTCATTCTTACTTATATGGACATTTAAATTGATAAAATTTTCTTTAAATATAGGTTTGGCAGAAACCCATGAACATATAACTACATCATTATAAGGTTTATTGATTTTAAGGCATTCTCTTATTTATAGATTTCTCTCTTGCTATATATATACAGAATTTTCATTTTCATTTTCATTTGACCACTCATTTTAAAATTTTTGTTATATTAACTGTTGTATGTACTGTGTTCCAATGATATGAATCAAAACATTTTAATATTATGTATACATACTTTTGTCCAAGTTTATGACCAATATTTTATAAAATACACATGTGCATTTGAAAAGAAAATATACTCCTTTCTTCTTAGCATTTAGTTTCTTATGCCAATTAAATTTTCATACTATTCAACTGAAAAAGAAACCATTTTCTTTGCTCATCCATAAGAAGCAACTTCTCATCCAAGTTTTATCATTTAGTTATATCTTTAGAGTCCTCTTTTATGTATCCTACTATTTTCACCACATCTGCTGTTATTTCCTCTATTGAAGAAGTCTTGAATCCCCGAAAGTCATCCATGAGAGTTGGAATCAACTTCTTCCAAATTCTTATTAATGTTGGTATTTTGACCTCCTTTCATCAATCACAAATGTTCTTAAAGGCAATTTTTTCTAGAAGTTTTTCAATTTACTTTGCCCAAATGTATTAGGCAGTTATAGTCTTACAATGTGTATTTCTTAAACATGAAGATTTAAAAGTTGCTTCAAAAGCAAACATGGGCTGGGCACAGTGGCTTACGCCTATAATCCCAGCACTTTGGGAAGCCGAGACAAGAGGATTTTCTGAGCCCATGGGTTTGAGATTAGCCCGGGAAACTTGGCGAGACTTCGTCTCTACAATAAATCAAAAAATTAGCTGGGCATAGTGGCGCACACCTGTGGTTCCAGCTACTTGGAAGGCTGGGCGAAAGGATTGCCTGAGCCCAGCAGGTAGAGGCTGCGGTGGCCGTGAACATGCTACTGCACTCCAGCTTGGACGACAGAGTGAGACTCTGACTCAAAAAAATTTAAAAAATAAATAAATAAAAGCAGGCAAGAACACAACATTAATCTCCCTATACATTGCCATCAGGGCTCTTGGATGACCTGGTGTACTGTCAATGGGCAGTAGTATTTTGAAATAAATATATTTTTTTCTAAGCGGTAGCAATCAACATTCAGTAAACTCTGCTGTAAACAAATGTGGTATCATCTAGGCACTGTTGTTTCAATGTGTACAGCACAGGAAAACTAGCTTTAGCATAATTCTTTTTTTTTTTGAGTTGGAGTCTCACTCTGTCGCCCAGACTGGAGTGCAGTGGCTGCTCCCGGCCACTGCAGCCTTGACCCGCTGGGCTCCGGCGATCCTTCCGCCTCAGCCTTCCAAGTAGCCGGAACTACAGGTGCGCGCTACCACGCCCGGCTAAGTTTTGATTTATTGTAGAGATGAGGTCTCGCCAAGTTGCCCAGGCAGGTCTCGAACCCGTGGGCTCAGGCAATCCACTCACCTCAGCCTCCCAAAGTGCTGGGATTA